>JAWZYT010003876.1:0-2500 GCA_034508575.1 Petrolisthes manimaculis | reverse complement strand
TTATTATTATTATTATTATTATTATTTATCATTATTATTATTATTTATCATTATTATTATTATTTATCATTATTATTATTATTTATCATTATTATTATTATTTATCATTATTATTATTATTTATCATTATTATTATTATTTATCATTATTATTATTATTTATCATTATTATTATTATTTATCATTATTATTATTATTTATCATTATTATTATTATTTATCATTATTATTATTATTTATCATTATTATTATTATTTATCATTATTATTATTATTTATCATTATTATTATTATAACTATTATTATTATAGTTTAAGTGTCAATATCAAGGTTGGGCTCATAGTTTTTTGTTCTGATGTAGTACCGTAGTAATATATTATCATCAAACAACAAAAACTGTGATATCTGACTCCTCGTATCATATTAAACAGTCATCAACAAACCAACCAAGAACCACGTGTCTAAACAGTACACAAAATAATGTAGTAGTAATATAATATCATCAGCCAACATATCTCTATCATATTTAACAGTCCTCCAACCACGTGCCCAGACAGACAGTACACAAAATAATGTAGTAGTAATATAATATCATCAACCAATATAAACTGTGATATCTGACTCTCTATCATATTTAACAGTCCTCCAACTAACACTTACATTACGTACCCACAACCACGACAACCACCACAACAACAATGTGAGTGCATGTAATCTAATCTTTACACAATAAACACCACAGCTAGGTAGAGATAGAGAGAGGTACAGTATATATATAGGGTATATATAGGGTACGAAACATTGGCAAGGCAACATATACCCATTATTTATACTGCTGACGTCATAGGGTCAGCTGACATGGGGACACCTTATACGTAGAGGTCAACAACACTGGCTCACTAAGAGGTTTGTTGACATTGGTGACGTCACAATACCATACACCTGATAAGAGTCTAGGTTAGTTATGTACGGTGTCATTCACTTCAGGGGGTGCGGGAGTAGGGGAACAGGCTTGGAGGGGGGGGTTGTGGGGAGGGGGGGTTGTGGGGAGGGGGGGGTTGTGAGGGGGTTGTGGGGAGGGGGGGGGTTGTGGGGGGGGGGGGAGTTGTGGAGTGCGGGAGGTATCCAGGTTACATTATTATATTATAGTAAAAGGATACAGTCTAATACTGCCGTGTTTGGTGGCGACTGCAAGGACCCGTTGGATGGGATCGAAGGCCACTGCTGTCGGCTGGTAAGGGAACCCATGACGCACAGTCTGTTGGAACACAAACAAAACAACAAGTCAGAAATGTTTACTACCTACTTCATACAAACTACGGTACACTCGGCGGCAAAAGTCCTGTCGCCTCGCTTTCTTCACCGAGGCACACGATGTTCATAGACTCGAGATTATTAGGTGTAGAAAACGTGTGTATTTCTCGAGTCCATGAACACTGCCTGTGTCGGTGAAGCAGGTGAGACGACACGACTTATGCCGCCGACTGTACACTCGTGATACATAATTTCTGACCAGAGTGTGAGGAGCAGAGAGCTTCGAAACGCCTGGTGTTGCTCATTTCCCCACCCAGTACACCTATAGAGGCTGAGTTCAAATGCAGTGTGTGTGTGTGTGTGGTGCCAGACGTTCGTCTCTGGTCAGAGATTACGTATCACGAGTGTACATATTGATGAGGGTAACCCACACTGCACTGTCTGTTGGAACACACACAAACACAACATCAGTCAGAAATATGGTCACAACTGCGTATAGGTACAGTCGCGTTACGTAATTTCTGACCACACACACACACACACACTTTCTTTGACGTGGATAACCACTCTTCAAAAATTTGGTCACAAAACACTATAAAACTCTATACAAATTACGTATAATTATACAGTATACAGTTTGGGGCAAAACTCAGTGTAGTTTCGACTTGTACAAACACTCTTCAATAATGTGGTCACAAATCTAAGGTATTCCATAAAAAAGTGTGTACAGACGAGGGCAATATATTCGATACACATTTAGCGTCAGGGATAGCCTACCCATGACACACACACACACACACACACACACACACACACCATACAGTCTGTTGGGACACACCAACATGAGTGGCAAATGTGGTTACAAAACTAGTCCATAAAAAGTGTGTATAGACGAGAACAAAAAGTTTCGATACACAACATCACATGGGGTTGTCGACTTGGCTACACAAAATGACACCTTCTATCTATCTATCTATATTCCATTTGATTTATCTATTTATTTATTTATTATAAAAACTGACAGAAAGAAAAATACACTGACACCTGCTTTCTATCTATCTATCTATCTATACTCCGTTTTATTTATCTATCTATTTATCTATTTATTTATCTATTTATTGATTTATTTACCTGACAGAAAGAAAAATACACCGATTGTTTTTTAAATCATATGGCCTTAGTCAGTCAGTCAGTCAGTTGGTTAATAAAGATAGTTAATTTGATATGTCATTTTATATGGTAGTCAGCT
>JAWZYT010003875.1:15000-60451 GCA_034508575.1 Petrolisthes manimaculis | reverse complement strand
TAAGCCAACCCAAACCAATCCATTGTAACTCGATTCAAACCGGTTCGACCATATCCGAATGAAAAGACGAAATATCCATCCAGCTTTTTGTTAGACATTTGCTTTATGAAAAAATCTCGAGCGCATCATTAATTATTATACTTCCGGGGGGTGGGGGGGGTGGAGGGTGGTAAGGGGGGGTAGGGGTGGGGCCTCAATCAGACATTACCTAAACGAATTTAGTCTGGACGTGATATATTTACTTGGAATTTTTTATACCCGGCGTTATTTATTGGTTGTGGTGAATAAACTATACTCTGAAATTAGTATTACATGATTATTACATTACCCGACGAGGTGTAACATAAGAAGGTTTGGATAAGTATTGGAAGGAGTGTTGTAACTACCAGTATAATTTCCACAAAGGATTACAAAGGACATTCAAACAGCAACAGACTTAGTGGTACTTTCGAGGCTGCCTGAGTTTAGTATTCTATCTAACTTACAAGGTAAAGAAAAGTATAGTATAAAAGACGGCTCCTCCCCACCCACCACTCCCCAGGAAAGGAAAAGATACCATATAGTAATGAAAAACTAGCATGGAATTTATATAGGACAGCAGGAAGGTTCAACGATGAAGTAATGTAATAGCAATATTATATAACATAGTTGTATTATGTATAGAACTAATAACAAATGGTCAGTTAGTTTCTGCATCAACACAAGAGACGGAAGGGTGTCTATGTTTGTGTGTGTGTGTGTGTGTTTGTGTCTGTGTGCGTGTGTTTGTGTCTGTGTGCGTGTGTGTGTGTGTGTGTGCTTGTGTGTGTGTGTGTGTATGTGTGTGTTTGACTTGCCTGTGTGTCTATGGCAAGTGGGTCCCATCAGCAGCAGTTTGGTGTGAGGGGCAAGTTGTAATTAAGTTGGTGAGAGCCGAGCCAGGTGAGGTGAAGTGAGGTGTGTTGTCCTGAGATGAGGTGAGGTGTGCTGAAATGAGGTTAGGTGTTATTACGTACACACACACACACACACACACACACACACACACACACACACACACACACACACACACACACACACACACACACAGACACACACACAGACACACACACACACATACACACACACACACACAGACACACACACACACAGACACACACACACACACACAGACACACACACACACACACACACACACACACACACACACACACACACACACACACACAGGCAATGACAACCCTATGAACGGCCTCGCTACTAAATGGTCACTGGGGAGAGATGGACCTCCTGACAGACTCTTCCATCATGGGGGGGGGGGGGTCTCACGAAGTTTTTTTTTTTTTAGTGTTACGTGAAATGAGGTGGGCGGGTGAGGCGAGGAGATGAGGTGGGGTGGGGTGCATGGGGGGACGTGAGGGGTGTGGTGGGGTGGCATAGAGGAAGCAGATAAATAGATATACGAAATGTGGAGTTTGAAGGTAGACCGTCATAAGCAGTAATATTATTAGTAGTTGTAATTGTTGTTGTTGTAGAAGTTGTAGTTGTAATACAAGTGATGATAATGACAACGTCAGGGATTTATTTAAGTAAGTGTGTGTTCTCTCATGGACGACAATGATCCGATGAAAGTTGAATACATAAAGAAATGGAAATTGATATGTCATTGTGTTAAAAATATACCAGCATCATTCCATAACGTTGTCACCCATTTACCCTGGAAAGACGAAGCCCAGGGCCTCTATATAGGACTGGGAAGGAAAGAAGGAAAGAAACCTGGGAAGGAGAGAAGGAACGAGGGAGGCAAGGAAATAGAAAGAAGGAAAGAGGAACAAAAGAAAACTGGAAAGGAGAGAAGGAACGAGGAAAGAAGGGAAGGAAAAATGGAAAGGGGAAAAAGGAACAAGACAGGGTTGGGAAAAATCTGAAGACGTCGATAAATAAATAGTGTGTATAATGGAGAGAGGAAACAGGAATAAATACGAAAGAAGAAGGGGGACAGCGAAAAGAGATACGAGATATTATACAGTTACTAATATTATAATGGGAGAAATTTAGGTTAATGAGGGATTAAGAACCTTGAGGGGGAAGGAAAGTGGGTGTCGTCGTGCAGGTGAGAAAAAGAGACAGATAGAGACAGAGACAGGGCGTGGGTGTGAAGAGAGAGACAGACAGACATGTTGACAGGGAGACGGTGAAAGTGAAGAGAGTGAGAGAGATAGACAGACACATGCTGAAAGGAAGACGTGAAAGTGAAGAGACTGACAGACAGAGAGACAGAAAGAGCAACAGGTTAACAGGTAGACGGTATAAGTGAAGAGACAGTTAAAAAGGAAAGCCAGATGAGCAGTAGTCTAAAGTAAGTAGTATATTTTTAACCTGGTGGTGTTTTTAACTATCGAGCTACTTAAACCTTACCTGGGAGATGGAATCACACTTTATATATATAAAAATGTGGTGAGAAAGAGAAAATAAGAGAGAGGGGGGGGGGGGAAGAGAGAGAGGGAGAGAGAGAGAGAGAGTGGGGGGGGGGGGGCTAGGAGAAGCTGGGGTGAAAGGGACTGAAGGAGATTAATGGAATGAGGTGAGGCAGGTAGGAGGGCGTCAGAAAAGGAGGAGGAGGAGGAGGAGGGTGAAGGAGAGGGAGAGATGAAAGAGGAGGGGAGAGAAGAAGAGTGAGTGACAGAGGAGGATGAAGGAGGATAGAGGAAGGATCAAAAAGAGAAAGATTAGCTGAGGAGGAGGAGGAGGAGGATGAGGCGAAGGAGGGGAAAGGAAGGAGTAAGAGTGAGTAGAAAATTTGAGGTGAGGAAGAGGTGGAAAATGAAAAAAAAATGTGGCGGATGGACACGAGAAAAAAAAAATAAACCAAAAGAGTTAAAGAAATTCATGATAAGAAAGAGTGACTGAAAAAAGGGTATTAAAAAATAAAGGACAGGGAATTAAGGAAAGCAAATGTTAAAAGGAATTACAGAGAGAAAAAAAAACAGATACGTGAAAATAATGCCCAGAACGCGTTAAGCTATAATATTCTGAAGGTGTCGAGGGAAAAATAACCATTGTAAAGAAAACAATGATGATATTTTTGACCGGAGATATTTTTTGTTAGTCGGTAAAACGTGATAATGGATAATGATTCGATGTTATTAGCAGCTGTTATTGGAAGCTGTTAACTTGACACAAGGAAATTATATATGCCTTAAAGATTTAGAAATTTAATTATAATAAAAGATGATATAGCATGAAATTACTAAGAGCAAAAAATATTCGAAGAAAAGCATAAATTAGGGAACCCCAAAGTGCTAAAGAAAATAGTAATAATAATAATAATAACGATAATAATAATAATAATAATAATAATAATAATAATAATAATAATAATAATAATATAGAGAAATATAAAACATAAAGGCAGAAATGGAAAGAGAGAGGGAGAGAGAGAAAGGAAAACAGAAATAATAATGAGAGAGAGAGAGAGAGAGAGAGAGAGCAGACCGTAAGTGGAGCCCAACGACATTAAGAAGAGAAAATGTGAGCGAGGTAAGAAGCGAAAAGGTTAATTAAAGTCTTGATTCTCTATTTACCATCTTACTGCCCAGTACACACACTTAAAAAAAAAAAAAAAAAAAAGAAAAAAAAAAGCTCTTCTGCCACAACTCTTAATAAGGATTTTTTTTGCTTCTCTTCAACGCTGTTCTAATGGTGGTGAAACGTTTGTGTGTGTGTGTTTTCCTGTTAGCACGTGTATTCTGTTGGCAATTGTCTTCTGTTAACGGTACTATTCAACCAACACATAATTTTATAAGCCTCTTGTTAAATCTGTTCTATTTGTTAGTGATTAAATGTCCCTTTTAAATGGAGTTGAATTCCCACATAAATATAATAAAATTTCTGTTGGTGTTGTCATTAATATTTTGTTTGACGTTTTATAAGGATACAAAAATATAATTATATATATATTTTTTTTTTCTCTCTTTTTGTAGAAGTGATTAATTAAGCTTTTTCATAACATCATTCACTCCATCTGTTTTCATTATCACCATCACTATCATCACCACTATCATCACCACTTTCATCACTACCATCACCACCACCATCACTACCACCACCATCATCACCACCACCACCACCACCATCATCACCACTACCATCACTATCATCACCACCACTACCATCACCACCACTACCATCACCACCACCACCATCACCACCACCACCACTACCATCACCACCATTATCACCACCACCATCACTACTACCATCACTATCATCACCATCATCACCATCATCACCACTTTCATCACCACCACCATCATCACCACCACCATCACCATCACCAATAGTTCATTTCCAGACAAAGGCCTCTCACAACTTTCTTCACTCCTGTCAGTCTCTTTTCAACTTGTTCCACTGCGTTTAATTAAGCATTTTTTTTAGAGTACCCTGGTATTCTCAAGACTTTCACATACTGTTATCGAAAAAAAAAAAAAATTGGGTTTCGATGTGTGTAATTTGATGGTTTGGGATTAAATTTGTGTTAAAACTGGGTAATTTGATGGTTTGGGATTAAATTTGTGTTAAACTAGGTAAGATTAGATGGGATTTATAGTTAGAAGGCCAGAGATACAATTTATTCTTAAGATTGAATGACAAATATGAACTAGATCATTATTGAGAGATAGACACTGTGATAGTGATTGAGAGATCGAGAGAATATGAAAGCGAGATACAAACTGTGATAGAGAGATTGAGAGAATATGAGAGCAAGAGCGATATAGACTTTTGTGAGAAAGACTGAGTTAGAGAGAGAATGAGAGAAAGAGATAGAAAAAGATAGTGTGAGGGAGAGAGATAGAAAAAGATAGTGAGAGAGAGAGAGATAGAAAAAGATAGTGAGAGGGAGAGAGATAGAAAAAGATAGTGAGAAAGAGAGAGATAGAAAAAGATAGTGTGAGGGAGAGAGATAGAAAAAGATAGTGAGAGAGGGAGAGAGAGAGATAGAAAAAGATAGAGGGAGAGAGGGAGTGAGTGATCAGTAGTGGGAATGAGCAAGGAGGACTGAAAGGGCCTGGCCATAAGAACCCCGAGGCCCAGGGAAAGAAGAGTAGAAGGTAAAAAGACACCAGGACACCAGATGAGCTTCACTTACTGAGCTCACCAGGGACAGCAGACAAACACACACACACAGATAGATAGACATACAGCTAGACACAGATAGACATACAGCTAGACACAGATAGACATACAGCTAGACACAGATAGACATACAGCTAGACACAGATAGAAGGCTAGACAGACAGACAACTAGACAGACAGACAACTAGACAGACAGACAACTAGACAGACAGACAACTAGACAGACAGACAACTAGACAGACAGACAACTAGACAGACAGACAACTAGACAGACAGACAACTAGACAGACAGACAACTAGACAGACAGACAACTAGACAGACAGACAACTAGACAGACAGACAACTAGACAGACAGACAACTAGACAGACAGACAACTAGACAGACAGACAACTAGACAGACAGACAACTAGACAGACAGACAACTAGACAGACAGACAACTAGACAGACAGACAACTAGACAGACAGACAACTAGACAGACAGACAACTAGACAAACAGAAGGCTAGACACATACAGACAACTAGACAAACAGAAAAATTGACTGACAGAATAATACAGACACACAGACAACCAGACACAGACAGACAACTAGACATACAAAATACTACAGACAGACAGCTAGACACAGACACCCTGCCCTTTTTTTTATCTGACCTAACTAACTTAACATAGGTCAATTCTCAAACCCCGACTTCTTCTACCATAACCAAACTTAAAATGTAGCATACCCATATCAAATTTTATCTCATTAGTCTCAACATTGCCATCATATCATTGCATAAAACACGAGAACAACTATCAGAATTATCTCGTTAATATCTACCATTACCTAGTTAGCTTAATCTCAATCTGTGTTTCTCTCTGACCTAACTTAATTAACCTAGCCTAACATAGCATTTACATAACATGACTTAGCATATCGAAATATAACCTAACATAACATAACGTAATGTAACCTAACATAACATAACGTAATGTAACCTAGCATAACATAACGTAATGTAACCTAACATAACATAACGTAATGTAACCTAACATAACATAACGTAATGTAACCTAGCATAACATAACGTAATGTAACCTAACATAACATAACGTAATGTAACCTAACATAACATAACGTAATGTAACCTAACATAACATAACGTAATGTAACCTAGCATAACATAACGTAATATAACCTAACATAACCTAATACAACTTACCTTACACAACAAAACCTAACACTTTCGATTCTTTAAATGGATAAATTCTTTTGAGACATCTAATGCCTGGTTGGGGTTCCAGATAAAACACAATAAAAACTCACAAAGAGGAAACGTCCCCCCCCAAAAAAAAAAATATATATATATATAAATATATATATATATATATATATATATATATATATATATATATATATATATATATATATATATATATATATATATATATATATATATATATATATATATATATATATATATATATATAATATATATATAAAGTCCAATGTCCCTACTTTCTGCTGTCCTATTTTCCTCTTATCTGAAGTTTGTAAGGGTCGAAATTCCGTAGTTTACGACTGACTTGGTTACCACGGCTCCATTGCAAACGAAAAACAAAACAAACAAAACATCGAGGGTTTGAAAATAAAAAATAAAAAAATAAATAACATCGAGAGTTTGAAAAAAAAATAATAATAAAAATAAATAATGAAATATATATAGATACTTGTGCACCAGTGTGTGTAATTAACGTGTAACCATAAACCACACTATGAATCTGTGTGTCATAAAATATCACTGGCCCCTCCACCCCCAACCTGATTATGATCGAATACCAATGAACTCGTGGAAAATTGATACGTGTCATAAACATATATGGAACTCATTACCTGTTATATTCACTCAGTAGGTGGGGAGGGGGGGGAGGGAGGGGTGTGTGAAGGGAGTGGGGGGGGGGGGTGAAGGGAGCGGGGGCGGGAGGGGGGCGTGAAGGGGACGGGGGGTTGTGTGTCTCCATTCAAACAACAAAACAATTGATTACCGTATTTATTATAAGATATGATGTCTGTAAACTTGTCATATAATGTTTATCGTACCGTATGTCAAAAAAATATATTTGACCCGATTATTATGACTAAAGAGAATGTCTATTATTATTATTATTTCCAATTGTTCAACAACATATTCCTTTCACTGTATCATCTTCCTCAATATTATCAGAGGATGGGTGAAAGCGTAGTACTGAGGGAGTGAGAGTGAGAGTGAGAGTGTGTATATGTGTATGTGTGTGTGAGAGAGAGAGTGTGTATGTGTGTATGTCTCATGTGTTCAGAGAGGTACTGTTGCTATCTATATAATGCACGTTATATTCGTACTCAAAGTAAACATTAATATTCTCTTCCTGACGACGAAGAATAATGCAGTACCTAACCTTGTCTTAAGTTTTATCTGGATATAATTATGAGCCATACCATTATGACTGAATTCAAACACCATCATCAAGTGTTTTAGTAACAACATTTCAGTTCTCATACACACATACACATTCGTCATTACCAAACAAACAAACATACACGTATACAGAAAACACCAAACCTTCTTGTACAATAAATAATTACACTACACTATTACCAACACCTTGCCACTACAGTATTACCAACACGCAAATGGATTCTACAGTACATCTATCCTAAAGGTATAGCCTCTATTTTGAATGGTATGTAGGAAATGTCACACGTATTCCTGTGTACATATTGCCACACACATCAACCTTAATGTCTACCACTCCCACTCACAGTCTGGCTGGTCTACTAATACCATCAAACATTTGCTGCTTTACAAAATCTGCGAATGTGTCCTCTCACATGCTCAAATTTACTCCATGTCCACATATATTTACATAATTCACTGTACAGCTCTTGAAAGTTATATACTTGCTTTGCTCATACTTACAAAGATGCACACACAAACATACTCCCACCAGTACCCAGAAACAAACTCAAAAGCACAAACACACATGCAACCATAAACACACATACACACACATACACAAACAAGCAAGCCATCCAGACCCACCCAGAAACACACACTGAAGCACAAACAAACACAAACACACAGAAACAGAATTCACTCATTCCATCACGCTCATCTTCATCCACCACATCCACCCCACCATACATACACACATCCCTCCATTCCAGACCTAAGCACAGCTGCACATACACGCACATAATGCAGCGCTGCTCACCCAGGCACACAGATGCACCTGCTAATCGGATGAGAGAAAAGCTACTTAGAAGTGAGAGCATGCCAGAGTTCCCTAGCCACCACGACCTTCACTGAGTCAGGTGGAGGTGTGGTGGTGGTGGCAGATGGTGTGTGTTTGTGGGTGTGGTGGTGTGGCAGATGGTGTGTGTTTGTGGGTGTGGTGGTGTGCATATGGTGTGTTTGTGGGCGTGGTGGTGTGTAGGTGTGGTATGGCAGATGATATGTGTTTGTGTGTGGTGGTGTGCAGGTGTGGTGTGGTTGTGGTGAGGTGTGTTATGAATTACTGAGGCATGTGGTGTGATTGAGGTGTAGTTAGTACGATAGCATTCATAGGTAGTTGTCACGTGACGTACTGGTGTGGTGTGGTGTTGTTAAAGTGTGTTGACATAGAAGTGTGGTGATATAAAAGTATGGTGATGGTAAACAAAAAAGTGTGATGTGGTATAGAAGGTGTGAGGCTTGGCTTGGCTTGGCTTGGCTTGGCTTGTAGGTAGTCCCATTGAACCAAACATTAGCCTTATTATTCATCCCCATTAGGCCAAACACCAGACCCATTACTCCTAACATCACTCCCATTAGCCCCCCCCCCCTTCCTCCTCTACCCTCCCAACCCCCAACCTGTAGCCCCTGTGTCGCCCCCAACCAAACTAGATTTCATTTGGCAGTCCCAGAAATTGTTGTTGGGTCCAGGGTGATGTGAAAGTGGAGTGGTGGTGATGATGAACTGGTGGTGGTGGTGGTGGTGGTGGTGGTAGTGAAAGTGGAGCTGTGGTGATGATGAACTGGTGGTGGTGGTGGTGAAAGTGGAGTGATGGTGGAAGTGATGTGTCGTAAAGATAGTGATGCATTGGAAGTGAAGTATTGTTGTTGGTGGTGAATTGGTGATGATGGCAGTGTGGAAATGAAGTGGTATTTGGTAGTGATGTTATAGTTCACTACAAGAAGGTATTACTAAACTCTCTCCATTTCTGTCTGTCTGTTGTCAACCTGGAATGTTCTCATCTCTCCACCGATATATATTTCTACTCTGACTTCACCTACACATCCCTTGGCTTCCCCTCTTGTCACTCTGCCTGTCCATATTTTATCAGTCCTATGCATTATGATTATGACCTTCCATAGACCATTTTTACTCCCTTATACATTGGTGAGAATTCCCCAACTTTACTTTCCTCCCTAATCCTTGATGCTCTTTGTCTACCCATTAGTTTTATCCCATCATATTTCTCCTTCATTCCATTTATAGCACTTGTAAGATTTCGTTCCAGTGATATTCGCAAGGCTTCTGCTGGTTTCTGATCTGATGGTTAGTGGAGGTGGAATAATGGAAGGGTAGAGATAATAATGTAGAGGCAATAGTGGTGATGGTGGGGAGGAGGAGGAGTAGGAACCTGGTGAGATGGAGTTGTTTAGCTTTAGAAGAGAAGAGGGAAAGGAAGGTACAGTTGAGCAAATAGAAAATGCAATAAAAATATAGATGTATCTGGCAACATGTTCACCTCTACTCAAAGTTCAGCCAATCACGTTCCACCTTACATTGGCTCTAGGTTCCCAATACTTCGTTCTTAAAGATACGAGGGTTTACTACAAAGAACTGCCAGATTTCGTCATTTGCAACAATATTTTTCTTGCACTTTTTACTTGCTCAATTGAACAAAGGGAAAATATAGTGGTGTAGTTGTGTTGCTGAAATTTCATTATATGTATTGTGTTGTATGTGTTGGTACAGGTCCTTCTTTCTTAAACTTAATATTTCTTCATCTTTACGTTCTCCTCTTCCTTGATTTATTTTCCTTTCACATGTTATATTTATACTCTAATTCTTTTTCTGTTCTCTTTTTTCTCTTTTCTTTTGCACTCCTATTCCTCCCTTTCCCCTTTCCTCTCTTCCTCCACCAATATCTTCCTTTCAAATCTAGTTCTCCTTCTCGTGTCCCTCTTCCTTCTCTTCCTTTTCCTTCTATTTCTCTCCCTTGTCCTCCAGATCTTCCTCCTTTCCTCTTCCTTTCTCAATTCTCTTAACGCCTCTCCTCCTTCCTCTCATCTCCCCTTCCCCTCATCTCCCCTTCCCCTCATATCCCCTCCCTCTCCTCTCCCCTCCCCCTCCTCTCCCCTCCTCTCCCCCTCCTTTCCCCTCCCCCTCTTTTCCCCTCCCCCTCTTTTCCCCTCCCCCTCTTTTCCCCTCCCCCTCCTCTTCCCACCATTACTCTTACTCCTACTTTCATCAGGTCCTTCCCTCCCCTCTCATTGCCTCTCCTCCTAAACCCATTAATCTTTTCTTTCCTCTATCATACCTTTCTCTCGCCTCATTCTCTCATCCTCTTCTCTTTTTGTTCATCTCCTTTTCCTCGTCACTACCTCACTGTTATCCTTATACCTTCTCTCTCCTCTTTCTGCCTTTTCTGTCTTATCCTCTTCTATTGCTGCCATATCCTTTCTATCCCCTTCCCTTTTCTCTCCTTTCTCTCCATTTTCTCTCCTTTCTCTCCCTTTCACTCCCCTTTCCACCCATTACCTCCATTTTTCCTTCTTGTTCCCTCCCTTCCCCTTTTGTTCCCTCCTTTCCACCCTCTTTCCCCTTTATTCACTTTTCCCCTTCCCTCTTCTAGTTCGGCCTTCCCCTCTCGTTACCTCCCTTCCACCTTCCCCCCCTCCACCACCCTTTCCTCCGCCCCCCCCCCCTTCCCCCCCTTTCCCCCTTCCCTTCCCAACACCTCACAAATTCCAAGTTTACTAAGACGGCGACACTCCCGGATATTAGTCCACGGTTCAGTCCCACACCTGCCCTGCCTTGCCCTGCCCTGCCCTGCCCTGCCCTGCCCTGCCCTGCCCTCCACACCTGCCCTGCCCTGCTCTCCACACCTGCCCTGCCCTCCACACCTGCCCTGCCCTGCCATGCCATGTCTTGCCCTTCACACCTTTCCCTTCACACCTTTCCCAAACTGCATTTTTCTTCCCTACCCTCAGCTCCACATCTGTCCTTCCCTACCCTACACACCTGTCCTTCCCTACCCTCCATTCCACTCCACTCGTGTCCTTCCTTCCTTCCCCTCCACACCTGTCCTTCTCTGTCCTCCACACCTGCTCTGTCCTTCTCAATGTATTTCTGTATGTGTGAATGCTCCTGTTCTTTCAATCACTCCCGTCCACACACATCCTCGCAAACCCACACTCCTTTCCATCCTCACTCATAGCCTTCCATCATTCTTACCCTCTCTCCCCCCCCCCACACACACCTCCAATCTAATACAAAACTCTCTTTCCAACCATAATACCCGTAACACCTGAGAACACACAAACAAAACAAATGATTTACAACAACACCTTTTCCGACCCCCAAACATGAAATCCCCACCGCAACAACAACAACAACAACAACAACAACAGCTGTAGCAACATCATCGTAGGAGTAAACAACATATCCAGAATTCATCATCATGATCATCACCAGCCGAAATGGAAATATCAGAAAGCGAGGCCATTGACGAGGCTAATGATGGGGCCGAGGTGGACTGATTACATCCCGAAGCACATTAACGCCACACAACTATCAAAATAAAAGTCGCGACGCTGGTGAGGTATGGTAATTGTGCGCTTACAGTAGGTGGGTGGGTGGATGGGGGTGTGAGGGCGGGGGCGTAGGGGCTGCTAGGTAGGTAATGGTGGTAATGGTGGTGGTGGTGGTGGTGGTATATGGGGTATCAACTACAAGGGCGAAATACAAGTGTGATCCCATAGGTGATTTGAGATAAATGTATACAGCGTTTAGGTGTGACTGTGTTTTGGTGTGTGTGTGTGTGTGTGTGTGTGTGTGTGTGTGTGTGTGTTTGTGTGTGTGTGTGTGTGTGTGTGCTGGGTAGGTAGGTGATGATGGTATAGTGGTGGCACAGCTGTATGTATTGATTCGGTACAGTTGTTGTGCTTTGTAGTAGAGGAGTTTATAGGCTGTAAGTTGTAATTCGCCAACAACGTCATACTCGTAGCCCCTCGAGACGAAAGATGCGCCTTGAGAGAAAAGAGGATGATGGTGTAGGAAAAAAAAATGACGGCGGAAATGAGAGTAGTGGTGATGGTGATGGTGGTGGTGGTAATGATGGTATAGGGAAATGAATATCCCAGAGGCACTTAAAGAGAGTAGAGTGCTGGAAAGGTGTTATATGTTTTTTTTTTTTTTTTTTTTTTTTTTTTCCGGAAGAGGCATGTACATTTCCGAGCAGTTGAAGGGGAAACACTGCCTCTTCCTCCTCCTCCACTACACTGGAATAGAATCGATTGTAATTGTCCGTTCTCTCTGTGTTATGTTATAGTGATGATAGTGTCACGTATTAAATATAAACAAATCACTATGATGGATGTGTTAATTACTTACTTATATCAATTAAGATTTTCACTTGCGGCGTCAGAGTTTGCATTTCCTCCAACATACATCTACTCGACACTATACGTGGGAATACAACGCGTTGGTGTATATTTTAAGACCTTTGTTTATTTATTTTTTTTATTTTTTTTTTTTGTACCGGTACCGTATTGGAAAAAACAAACTCGACAAGTGTAACCATATTAGTGTTTCACGAGGACAGAGGACAGAGATCTCTTCCTACACACAATGTCAGGGAGGCAAGAGTTGTATTATTTTTCACCCAAAATTTGTAAAGTGTTTGGTGACGAGTCCAGCTATATATATTTCACGAACACTGAGTAGAAACTCGTACACGAACATTTCAGCAGGTAAGTTATTCATCGCCGGAATGAACAGAGAGCAAGATGGAATATTGAAATAGAAAGGTAAGGTATTGTTCTCTAAATGGAGTCTACAAATTATTCCAAACTTTACTATGAGAAACAGATTAACCAAATATGTACCTGATGTGTTTTGAAGCACTGTATGGAGGAGCTGGTAGATAGACACCCAGCAGTATCATAACGCCCCCTACCCCTTCCCCCCTCCCCCCACCCCCTTTCCACAACCAACTCTTTCCCCAACTAACCCTCCCCCTTCATTTCACCCCCACCCCCATTCCACCCGTGAACAACATTATTCCAACCCTTCCTCCCTTCCTCCCAACAACTTCATTAGAAACCTCTTTCCCTTTTACCCTTGCAGCTTTCATTCCTTTTACTCTCCCTCCCTTCTACCTTACGTATTTCATTCCCTTATTCCCTCTCCATTTTTCACTCCTACTCCCCCTCATACTTTGCCTTCCTAAGTTCTTACCTCTCCTCTCTTCCTCCCTTTTTTCCTTTACACTCTCCCACCCTCCCTCTTTCCCTCACTCCCTCCCTCCATCCCTAATTACTCCTCTCGCCCCCTTCCCTTCCCTGCCATCCCACTTACCCCAGCCATTATCATCATCATCACCTCACTATTTGCCTCAATCAATGCGAATTACTGTAAATATACCGACGATTTGTTGTTCTTTCTTCGCCCGAGTGGTGTGAGCACGCGAGGTCTCAGAGGAAGAGATGGGGAAAGGAGGGAGGGAATGAGAGAAAGCAGAGGAAGAAAAGTGGAAGCATAGGAGAGGAAGAGAGTGGGGAGAGGAGGGAGGGAATGAGAGAAAGCAGAGGAAGGAAAGTGTGAGCAGAGGAGAGGAAGAGACTGGGGAGAGGAAGGAGGGGAAGAGAGAAAGCAGAAGAAAAAAAGTGTGAGCAGAGGAGAGGAAAAAGAGAGAGATGAAAGGACAGGAAGGAGAGTGGTAAGAAAAGAGAGATAGAGGAAAGAGAGTGGGAGGAAAAGAGAAGAAAGCGAGTGCATGGAGAAAATTGGTGAAAGGAAAATACGGGATGAATATAATAAAATAAAGAGGAAAGAATAGCTAGTAAAATAAAGAATAGAATAAAATAGAGATGCAAAGGAAGGAAGGGGTGAGAATAATTATATATACTGTAGAGGAGGAGAAGGAATTAAGAAGATGGGGAAAGTACAGAGAAAGGAGAGGAAGATAAAGGCAGAAAGGAGATCAAGGGGAGAGGAGGAAGAGGAGGAGGAAGAGGAGGGAGAAAAAAATGTGATGAAGGGAAGGATGATAAGAGGGGACGACCTAAGAGGAACAGAGGGGAAGGAGAAGATCAAAGGGGAAATGAAGATGGTAAAGGCAATAATGTGTTTGACAAGGGGAGGAAAAACTATGTATGACCTGCAGAGAATAGCATAGGGAAGGAAGGAATGTGTGTATGTGTGTATGTGTGTATGTAGGACGAAGGATTAGTATATATATTATGATGATGGAAAGATTGAATGAAGTTAGGAAAGAGGATGACAAAGAAGGAAGAAAAGTTGTTATAAGGAAGGAAGGAAGAAAGGAAGGAATAGTATATGTATTATGATAAGGATGGAAAGATTGAAGGAAATTAGGAAAGAGAATGTTAAAGAATGAAGAAAAGTTATTGTAATAAATGTAATGAATGAAGGAAACCAATAATGTTAGGACGAAGGAAAGGTAAGAATTAATAATTATATATCATGATTAAAATAAATGAAACTAAAATATGAATAATGAGGAAATGAATAGAGAAAGTAAATATGCAGACTAGAAATGAGTAAAAATGAAAGGAAGTGAGCAAGGAAGCCAGAGAGGTAAAGGAATGATAAATAAAGAGTTAGTGAGGAGGAAATAGGATACGGAAATAAAGTTAGGAGGGAGAAAGATACAAAAAAAAAACAGAACAGGAGAAAAGAGCAGGAGCGTAAGAGAGAGAGAGAGAGTGAGAGTGAGAGACGAAAATTTACTAAAGAGTGAATGAGAGAGGAACGAGAAAGGAGAGGAAAGCAGATAAATGGAGAAAATAGGAGGAAGAGGGAGATATTGAAGAGAGATAAAGAATGGAGGAAAGGAAAGATGTGGACAATAGGGTTTGAGGTAAGAGGAGGAGGAGAAGGAGGAGGAGGAGGAGGAGGAGGAGGAGGAGCGAGAAAAAGAGTGAAGAATGGAAGGTGAAGGGGAAGCAGGAGAACTGAAATGAAAGGGGAAGAGAGAAGGATGAATATAAGAGGAAGGAAATGTGGGCGAAATGAAAAATGTATAGAGAAAGTGAGAGAAGGAAAAAATATATACAAATTGGAATACGAACGAGAATACCAATTATTTTCTTGAGGTTATAGTAAAGGTAAACAGACAAAAGAAAAAACAACATCAATCCTGTAATACTTTCATCCCACTCTGGTGTTTATATTTTCATCAACACTGTTCTTTGGTTTGGTTGGGTAGAATTATCACAGAAAAAAATAAAAATCAATCCTGTATACTCTCATCCCACTCTGGTGTTTATTTTCAGCAACACGATTCTTTGGTTTGGTGTGGTGGAATTATCACAGAAAAAAAGAAAAAATCAAACCTCTATACTTTCATCCCACTCTGGTGTTTATTTTCAGCAACACGATGGTTCTTTGGTTGTGGTTGTGGTTGTGGTTGTGTGGAATTATCAACCTCATATATTCCTACAACGTCACAAGTCCCCCTTAAGTTGGTTCTAATGAGACGGTCTGTGCCTAAACTACTGTCCAAGAAGAGTTAGACTAAGTTGGTCACGACGAGAGAGAGAGAGAGAGAGAGAGAGAGAGAGAGAGAGAGAGAGAGAGAGAGAGAGAGAGAGAGAGAGAGAGAGAGGGAGAGGAGGGGGAGAGAGAGAGAGAGAGGGATAGAGAGAGAGGTGCTATAAAGGAATGGAAGAAAGAAGGTTATTGATAAAGTAAAAAAAGAGGGAATAAAAATCGAAGAGGGTGAGGCAGATCAGATTTTCGGAAGTGAAAGTGAGAGAGGAAGGAAAAGGGAACTAAAGGTGTTTATTGACAAAAATTGAAAGAAAGGTTAAAGAAGAAAGTTGGCCAAAAAAAAAAGTCTATTATTAAAGGTTTTGATATAGCACAAAAGGGAGGAGGTGAAATATAGAAGAGAATGGAAAGAGGAGGAGGAAAACAAAGGAAGAGAAAAAACAAGGAGGAAAATGGAAAATGAAGGTGAAGGAAGAGAGGAGAAAGGAAAGGAGTAGAAGAAAGAGAGAGGTAAAGGAGGAGAAAGAAGGTTGATTAAAGAAAAAAGAAAGAGAGAGAAAAAGAAAAGAATGACACCTATATAAGGCAAAATGGAATAGTAGAAAAAATAATACGAAGAAAGGAAGAGGAATGAGAAGAGGGAGAAGGGAGGAAAGAAAACTAAAAATAAAGGAGAATGAGGATAAGATAAAGGAGGAGGAGGAGGAGGAAGAGGTGAACGAGAATAAATGGTTACAGGAGAAGCAGCAAAGAAGGATAATAGAAAGAGGAAGAGGAGAAGAACGAGGAAAGAAAACTAGAAGAGTAAGAGGAAGAAGGGAACGAGAGTAAATTTTAAGAGGAGAATCGTCAGGAGGGGTTAAGAGGTGGAGGAGGAGGAAGTCTGAGGGATGTAAAAAAGTCAAGGAGGTGGTTGAAAGGTGGATATTGAGAAAAAAATATAAAGAGAAAAGAGAAAAATGGGGAAACTCTGAGAGGGAATGGCAATAGCAGAGAGAGAGAGAGAGAGAGAGAGAGAGAGAGAGAGAGAGAGAGAGAGCACGAGTCAACCAGGTAAGAGAGTAATAAAGTAGAACTACGCCGTATAGCTAGGTGTGTGTGTGTGAGAGAGAGTGAGAGTGTGTGTTGCGCCACCTATCTGTTAATTAAAGTAACAGCTTCACCAGGTGTCAAAGATTAAACATGTACAGGAACACTAGCTCTCCTTTGTTGGGTTGGTTGGTACTGACGGATGTAATCACTTTAATGGCACTTGTAACGCAGATGTGATGGCACTTGTAACGCAGATGTGATGGCACTGGTAACGCAGATGTGATGGCACTTGTAACGCAGATGTGATGGCACTGGTAACGCAGATGTGATGGTACTTGTAACGCAGATGTGATGGCACTTGTAACGCAGATGTGATGGCACTGGTAACACAGATGTGATGGTACTTGTAACGCAGATGTGATGGCACTTGTAACGCAGATGTGATGGCACTTGTAACGCAGATGTGATGGCACTGGTAACACAGATGTGATGATACTTGTAACGTACCTGTCAATCACACTTGTAACGCAACTGTCATATCACTTGTAAAAAAGAAAACATTGCATCATCAGTAAAAAAAAAAATCAATAATAACTACAACAACAACAGCACCACAGGAAGTCATTGGAACACAGTGTTACATACAGTTACACCACCACTACAACATCACCACAACACAACCACCACAACACCACCACCACAACACCACCACCACAACACCACCACAACACCACAACACAACAACACCACAACACAACAACACCACCACAACACCACCACAACACCATAAAGGTCGGTGAGGGGATCATTTTATATACTCGTGGCTCTCCCCTTTTGCTCGTGCCACGCCTTACAATTCGCAACACTAAAACACACACACACACACACACACACACCAGTTAAGTCCCCCCAACCCCCACCCACCCCGTGATGTATGTAGTGAGAAAATTGGAGGTTAGAGAGTCCTACAAACATTGCCACGAAACACCAACCACATGAAAAGTAGCTTGTTTGGTGTTTGGTGGTCGAGTCAGGAGGAAGCAGAAGTCACCAGGTCTCATACACGATCTGTACAGGTTCCCTTAAACGTCGCGTATATTTTGCCGACCCATATATTATTATTTTTTTGTTTTTACTTTTATTTCATTTGGATTATATTCTTCTGCGTTATTATATTCATTTTTTTTTTTTCATAGTGTTTATACTGTGCGTAATTTTTTTTTTTTTTTTTTTTTTTTTTTTTTTTTTTTTTTTTTTTGTGGGTGTATGTTACCTGTCCTTCTAACAACACCTGCACTATTTTTATTCACGGTATGTATATATATATATATATATATATTATCTGTCATAAAACGCATTTTTGGTTTTAATATTCTCTGATCCCTTTTATTTTTGCCCTTTACCCATATGGATATTATAATAAAAGTGTTGGTTGCTGTGTTTCATGTTTACAGCTTCCTTATGTATTTATACTAAAAACACGACCTGCACCACACAGAATACACAATTATTATTTTCACTTCATTCGTCAACTATTTTTATTACAATCTTTTTACCCCTGTGTGAAAACAAAATATATATATATATATACACAACGGCTACTCCTTTTATTAGATTTTTGCAATTCCGGTAAAATATGTATGTCATTCTATTTACGCTTTTTTTAAATTTCGGGTTAAGATATATATATATATATATATATATATATATATATATATATATATATATATATATATATATATATATATATATATATATATATATATATATATATATATATATATAATTCTACGTACCTCTCCTCCGCTCTCTATTTGTTTTTTTTCTATTTTGAATAAAAAATAAATACTTGCTACCTCTCCTCCGCCCTCTGTATTTTTTTGGTACATTTTTCCGTGTCGCTCACAATTTAGCGACCTTGTGATTTGCATGAGTGAAATACTGCATATGCATGACAACGTATTGGGATAATGAGGTCAAATGTGATCCCTGTGAATTGTTTACCCCGGCTATTAGCATATGCAGTCAGTCCTCATTTTTTCCCAGTTAATGTGTGTGTGTGTGTGTGTGTGTGTACGGCTGACAGTGAGGTATGTGTACATGTTTGTGTATAATTTAATAAGAGTACATTTGTGTGTGTGTGTGTGATACAACAGTTGACAAGTTTTATTTGTACTATTATTTTTGTGGTTGTCACGGTCGATTGGATCTTACAGACTGTCGGGTCAGGTTTAGTGAGTGAGTGAGTAAGGGTGGTTGGTGTACAGTTGGCCAACGTTCCACCTGGGCCACCCCATTGTGAGAGGCGAGTAACGTTGCTGGTAACAGTGTATACAATTTTGTTTGTTCGTGTGGACGTGCTCAACAAAAGTTCGGATCATCAACACTTTTCTTGTGTAGTGAACCTCAGCTACAGCCTCAGTTCATCCCATAAATGACGGGGTTATAACTTGACATTATAAACGCTATAAGTTACATAATTATTTTTTGCATATAAATAAAGATACCGGTATTTGACTGTTCTGTTAACATTTCTCCTGTGTTGGACCGTCTCTGTTAAACCAAACGAAATATCATTCTTGATCCGTGATATGATTAAATAAGGCAAGTCACTTATCAGTACAACACTAGACTATAAAAAGTTAGGAATCTTAACAGATTTAGATAATGAATTTCAAATATCCTTGTTGGATAACTCGTCGGTCGGAGATAAATTCATACTAATTAAAAAAAAATAGGACATGGAGATATTGGAAATGGAAAATGGTTGGTGGTGACAGACGCAGCCTATTCAATAACTCATTTTGAGCTCCGGCCTAAGCAGAGAGCTCTAGGTTTTATCGTAATTATTGTTCTTGTTCTTCTTGGGGCGACCACTTCTAAAAGGGGTTCAACTGACTAACTCACTGACTCACTCACTCTCTTCCTCCCATCCATTTTCTTTTACCGACATTGAATCATTTATCCGAGGGGTTCACCCTCAATAAAAAGGGTTCATTTTCAAAATTTCAATATAACCATATGAATACGAAAATCCAGATAAAACATATAATTAATATTTTGAGACCTTTACATATGGATATTTTATTATTTCACTTGAATCATTAAGAGCCTGAGCTTTTGAAGGGTTTTCCTTCATGTTCTTTTTTTTTTTCAGCTGACGGCCTCGTATCGTAATTGTGGCAACTACGTAATTGTGTTGATTGTTCTAATTGTCCGATGTCTCACAAGTTCTCACAATTGCTGGTCTACATTTGTGAAACTTAGAATAGAAGTTGTAATTGCTCTGTGTAATTATTTTCAAGGAAGTATGACGATGAAGCCGTATGATATTTTGTATATCTTGGGGGAACTATAGTGAGTGAGAACAAACAAACCAACTCACTCAGTGCAGGTGTTACATCTACGAAGCGAGACCACCAGCATAAAAATAATTCTACTACAAAACTGTATGTTATCTAATTTATGAATATAGTCATATAATTTTTGGCTTTGATCAGTGTGACCCGTGGAACGCAACAATAATTTTCTGTGTGACAATATTGATGCTGGTGGGTAAGTCAATGGGAGAGTCATCTTACTCGTGAAACATTAAATTTTCCTCCCCACCCATAGACACAAATTAGGAAGTCCAGTGTAGTAACCTTCAGCCATACTGACCACCTCATGTCTTATTGCCGTTATCGCTATATTTAATTATTTTTACCGTCTTAAACTAATAAAATAAAATATGTAATTAATTCGAAACACTTTAATTTTGTTATTTAGGAAACAGTTCATATTTCTCAAGTTATCAAGCCACACCCACCTCCATATTACCCTGCCATGGATGGGATGAACTCAGGCTGTAGCCGAGGTTCACTTCAGAAGAAAAGTGTTGATGATCCGAACATTTGCCGAGCATGAACACACGAACAAACATAATCACTGTTGCCATCACAGTTACCCACCTCTGTCAGCGTAGTGGCCCAGACGGAACGTTGGACAACTGTACAGACGTGTGTTAGTGAGTTGTGTGTGTCAATATTCTCTTTAATTTGTCGTCGGGAAAGTATAAACTAATGCAGGAGTCTGTACGTGTTGCTTTAAACAATATTAATGGCGTAACAACGAGTTAGTTTTATAGAGAATTTATGTAATGTTCTAATCAAACGAATTCCATATATATGTGTAATGTATTTACAGTACAATACGGATCCATGAAATGAACTTAGCGTTAACTACATCCAGTTAATACACCAACTAACAAAGGTCATTGTAACATGTAGGCCTGTAGGGTATCAAAGCTGAAATGTGGGTTGGTTGGTTATAGTCCATGAGCCAATACCCCGAACTTCAGTCACCGGTACCATCTGAGGGGAATAATTCTTATGTTGATTTTTGGCAAGATAAACATACACCCTTAGTGTTAAAAAAAGTATGATAGCATTGCAGCAGCGGTAGGTAACTTTTTCTGTGTTATAACTTGATTTATACCCCTATTTCAAAATTATCACTGTAGTGTTATAAAATTCATGATAACACACATAAAGCTATAGACCACTTGTACAATGCTATCATAATTTTTTTAACCCAAGAGATGTTTTCCTTTCCCAAGAATCACTGAGCATTATTCCCCTCAGTTGGTACTGTACCGATCAACCCTATTGGCTCACCGACTATTAGTGTATTAAATTATTCACTCTTACCTACATCTTCTCATGCCATTCTTTTCCATCCCTACTTATTTTCAACCTAACCTAACATATTATTAAACCTCTTCTGACCAACCCCTCTTATACTTTAACAAAAAAGACTTATTAAGGTGGTAATACACTTTTGTTTGCATCAGAGTGTATTGATTCCTTCAAAGTATGCCAGGAAACAGATCCAGATGAAAAAAAATATATATATATATACTGGTTGCCTGGTGCTTGAACTAGTTTAGAAGAAATAATTTGCTCCAGACTTACCAACACTGTATAAATTATCGCTTAGGAGTTTATTACAAGAACTGTAAATAATGATTATGTATCTGGTGCATTCTTCTATATATATCCCGTCTGAGCAATAAAACGCCCCAACTTGGATATTTATAGCCCCTCCCACTAGGCTATCATTAGCATATTGATATTTATTGTCTGGTCGCGGGCTATTTATATCCAAATTGAGCCATGAGAACTTATGATTCTGCGTTCTCCGTCTCTCATGGTAACACTTCCAGCTTTGCTTTATGTACATTTGGCGTTTATGATATGCAGTTTTTTTAATTATATATAATTATTATTATTATTGTTATTTTATTTTATTTTTATTTTTTTTGTGGGATAGTCAGTAAAGGAAGAGCAGCAGTAGACGTGAGAAGACTTTACCTATTGATTGTTTATATAACATATCTTGTCTTTGATGTACCCTTTACAAACTTCCTTATACTTAGTCAGTCCTAACTTGGTTCTATCCTAACTTGTAACTTAGACACATGCATTCAAGGTTACTCAATCCATTTAAGGGGGAAATTTGATGTTGGTAAATCTGGAGCAAGTGAATCCTCCATACTAGTCCAAGCAACAGGACACCATTATTTTTGTTCATCTGGTCCTGTTTCCTGGCATATTTTGGAGGAATGAAGACACTCCAATGTACCAAAAAAGAATGACCACCTTAACTTTTGTTTTTACTCGTATTTCAGGTCGGATGGCAATGAACTACAACATGTGGCTACGAGGAGGGTGAGTGTAAACCTTTTTCTTTGAAGTTTGTTGTATCACTATAGGAGAATCATAAGCGTCTGAATGAAGCTCGGAAACTCTTACAGAATCATCCTTTTTTTATATATATGTATATCAACTTATACCTGAAATTGTTACAGAATCCTTTTTTATTTATATTTAAACTTATGCCTGAAAGGAAGCCTGAGGATTTTTATTCATCTTTCTAATTAAAATACTTAAATGAGACGAATATTGCACATGAAGAGCACGTCAAGTCTCAGATAATTATTGTGATGATGGGAGTAACTAGCATCAGTTCATTATTTTGCTTGGAATGTCACAAAGAAAAATAAATAAACTCATATTTCCACCCACCACCATCACTACTACTGCCTCCCACCATCATCCCCACCGCCAGCACCACCATCACCACCACCATTCCCCCTCGTTCTGGCGTGGTGTTGGAGAGGAATTTTATGTTGCTCCTTATATTGTCCTTGTGCCCTGACATCGTAATAAGCTCCTCCTTCTCCTCCTCCTTTTCCTCATCCTATTCCTCCATCTTTTCCTCTTCCTTCTCCTCTTCCTTTTCCTCATCCAATTCCTCCTTTTTTCCTATTCCTCCTTCTTTTCTATTCCTCCTTTTCCTCTTCCTATTTCTCCTCCTTTTCCTCTTCCTCCTTTTCTTATTCCTTCTCCCTTTTCTTATTCCTTCTCCCTTTTCCTATTCCTCCTCCCTTTTCCTATTCCTCCTCCCTTTTCATATTCCTCCCTTTCCTCTTCCTCCCTTTCCTCTTCCTTCTGTACATTACTTTCCCTCACCTTCCCTCCCCTCTCACTCTCCCCTCTCACTCTCCACTTTTCCTCCACCTCCTCCTGGAACTCTTCACTCTCCACTCTCCTCCTTATCTCTCCTCCTCAACCCCAATTTCATCCCTCCCCTCCACCACCACAACTGCTGAAGGACCAGTAATAGTAGTAGTAGTAGTAGTAGTAGTGATGGTGATTAATATACCACCTCTAAGACTGTAGCTGGTAGTGGTGATAGTGGTGGTGGTGGTTGCTGGTGGAGGTGATAGTGGGGTTGTTGGTGTAGGTGGAGACTGAAGTGGTGGTGGTGATAGTGGAGGTGGAGAGTTAAATGGTGGTGCACCATGGTGATACTGGTGGAGGTGGATGAGGTGATACTGGTGGAGGTGGAGGAGGTACTGGTGGAGGTACTGGTGGTGGAGGTATACAGAAAAGAGGTGGTGGTAGTACTGGTGGAGGTACTACTGAAAGAGATGCTGGAGGAGATGCTGGTGGTGGTGGTGGTGGTGGTGGTGGAGGTCTAGAGAAAAGTGTTATGGTGTGGCCTGATATTGTGCTGGGTCCTGACATCATTATAAGCAGCTTCCCCGCCGGCGTCTCCTTTCACTGCCTAATACGCTCACAACTTCTTCCGCTCACCCCCTGTCTCCTCCCAACCCCTCCCCTCTCCTCCTCTTCCCTGCCACCACCTCACTCTTACTCCCCCACCTCCCTTCTCCCTTCCCCACACCTCCCTTCACCCCCCACGCCCCCACCACCTCACTCTTACTTCCCCACCCCCTCCCTTCTCCCCCACCTCCCTTCTCCCCCACCTCCCTTCTTCCCCACCTCCCACCTCCCTCCTTCCCCACCTCCCACCTCCCTTCTACCCCTTTCCACCCCCCCCCTCCCCATTCCTACATCACCACCAGCCCCCTCCCAAACCCCCAAACCCTAACCTCTCCAGTCTCCAATTTTTTCTCTTTTTATTTTTCTCTATTTTTTTAGCTTGTGTGGGTGGGTGTCTTCTTTTTTTTTTTATTATATTTTTCTTCATTGTCTATATTCTTCATGTGTGTATATTTGTGTGATTGTGTTTGATGTTTTTTTTTTCACATTGAGCATATATTATTTACTTTTGCCTAACTACGATGTAATTGAGTAACTCCCGCTCCCCCCTAACCCCCCCAAGCCTGTCCCCTTCTCCCACACCCCCTTAAGTTAAGAGGAAAACAGTGCATGACTTTCACAATGCCAAGAACATACATACATATATTATTTACCTTCCCTAACTACAATGTATATAATTGGTGACATATCATTGCATTTCGTCGTGTGTTCCAGGTAGGGTAGCTGCGATAATAAAACAGACTATTCTTTATTTTGGGGGGGACTTAACAATGAGTCGTCGTGTGTGTGAAATTTATGTTAGCAGTATGTATATTTAATGATGTCATTATTTGGTCTGTTACGTTTTCGTGATTATTTCTAAGTTATCTCTCCGTTTCCTCTTTTTTTTAGTGTCTGTATCTTAATTTTGTCGTATGCTTCCCCTTACTTATAGTCGAACATTTCTCTGTCTCTTATCGTACTCCCCTACTTTCTTCGCCCATCTCTCTCTCTCTCTCTCATATAATTTCCTATCATTCCTCCTCTCCATCCCCTTCCCCCATTACTCCTTCCTTCGTCCCACTCATTCCAACCCCATTAAGAAGGTTCACAGGGTCGTGTCTAAGTTTATCACATTGATTCACGTTTCCATTTTGGTCCACCCTCGCACTTTCCCTCCACCACTTAAAATTCCACCTTACTTTCTTTCACCGCCGACGGAAATTCTCTCCTACTACTTACTACATACACCTCGGACTTTCCTCGTGTTACTCCTCTCCTTCCCTCTCTCTCTCTCTCCTCTCTCTCTCTCTCCTCTCTCTCTCTCTCCTTCCTCTCTCTCTCCTTCCTCTCTCTCTCCTTCCTCTCTCTCCTCTTCCTCTCTCTCTCCTCTTCTCCCCTTCCTCTCTCCTTGGCCATTCTCTCTTCCGTGTAAATTTTCAGGTGCTCTTTCCACCCAGTGTGTTATTATCGTTGCTGCTTTCACCGCGATAATGCCGTTGCTTTTCCCTGGCTAAGATCTTGTTGTATACTTTCCCTCCCCCCCCCCTCCCTGGCTGGCTATGATCGTCTATTGTATATATACTTACTTTTTCCCCCATCATTATAATCTCGGTTACTTTCAACGCATAGAGTTTCCTTCTTTCACCTCTTTGCTCGTGTACATAAAATCTCACAGTTGCTTTAGCCCTGTTTATCGAGGGACATACAGTCTTGTTCACAGTTCCCTACTTAAGATCGTAGTAGTAGTAGTGGTAGTAGTAGTAGTAATAGAAGGAGGAGGAGGAGGAATAGTGGTAGTACGGTTGTAGTAGTAGTAGTAGTAATAGTAGTTGTTGTTGTTGTAGTAGTAGTAGTAGTAGTAGTAGTAGTAGTAGTAGTAGTAGTAGTAGTAGTAGTAATAGGAGGAGGAGGAGGAGGAGGAATAGTGGTAGTACGGTAGTAGTAGTAGTAGTAGTAAGTTTTCCCACATAGATTATACAGGTTGGCCACAACTTACGATACTTATTTCTCCATTTAAGATGTTGGTACATGTTTGTATCCTTGGTGCACTAATTAGTTATTCTGACCCACGGAATTTTTACCATTGTCTGTGTGTGGATGAAAGACGAGAGAGAGGAACATGTCTGCGGTAAAAGAGAGAGAGAGAGAGAGAGAGAGAGAGAGAGAGAGAGAGAGATTGACAGGTAGAGAGATAGCTAGACTAGAGAGACATACATACAGAGAGGGAGAGGGGGGATAAAAGACAGACAGACAGACATTTGCCAGACAGACAGACAGACAAACACGACACACCAAACAGACAAACTAACAAACTTAACAGAAAGACAAACAAACAAACATATAAACAAACAAGAAAGACAGACAGAAAGACAAACAGAAGATAGACAGACAGACAGATAGACACAGTTCTTCTCCTTCACCTCCCGCCTCCCTCCTTTTGCGGGCGAGGTCAAATGAGATGCGTGGCCCCTCAGCTCACCAAGAGGGAGGGAGGGAGGAAAAGGAGGGAAGAAGAGAGGAGGGAAGGAAGGAAGGAAGGAAGGGAGGATATGATAGGAGAGAGGGAAGAAAGGAGGGAGAGGTAGGAAGGAAATGAATGGGGAGAAGGGAGGAAGGAGACGAAGGGGAATTGTAGGATGAATAGATGGAAAGTGGGGGACGAGAAATGGAGGGGGGGAGAGAAGTTGTTGGAAGGATACTTGAGGAGAGAATGCGGGAGGAATGAAGGAATGCGGGAGTTGAGGAGGAAAGTGGAGAGGGGAGGAAGGAAAGGATGAGAGGGAGAGAGATGAGGGAGGAAATAATGCGTGAGTGGAGAGAGTATAAAAGAATGCGGAAGTTAAGGAAAAAAATGCGGGAGATGAAGGAGGAAAGATCTGAAATAATAGGGATCACCGGAGGAAAGAATGCGGAAATGCGGGAGGAAGCAAGGAAGGAATGCAGACAGCTAGAAGCGTTTGCGGGAAGGTGGAATGCAAACAAGAACAGCTGTGTTTAAAGAAAGCATGCATTCGAGAGGTAGGAATTCTGGTGAGGGCAAATGCGGGAGGAAAGAATGCGGGTAAGAACGGAAGCGGGAGGAAAAAGAATGCGGACAACAACAAAAAAAAAGGGGGAAAGAACGTATGCGGGAGGAATGAAGGAATGAATGAATGCGGGTGAGAGGAAATGGAGGTAAAATATAAGATCACATACGTAGGCGGGAGGAAGATGAGGTAAAGTAAGGAAAGGTAAGGTTAGGTAAGGTAAGGTAAGGTAAGGTTAGGGTAAGGGAGGGTAAGGTGAGGTAAGGTTAGGTAAGGTAAGGTTAAGGCAAGGCAAGGTAAGGTAAGGGAAGATAAGGTAAAAGGTAAGGTTATTTTAAAGTCAGCAGAGTGGATGGATCTTTCGTGTTGCCGGGGTGATTGGAGGTCTGTTTCATCCCTAACCCCCAACCCCCCCACCCCTCCTCCCCCCTCTCTAAGGCTACTACCCACTCACCCCACCCCCCTCCACTCCCTTCCACCTCAGACCATTCCTCTCCACCTCCATTCCACCTCCAATCATCCACTACTCTCCAACTTCTCTACTTCCTCCTCTTCTCACTTTTACCTTCTTGTTCCATTCCTCCTTCCTCCCCTCTATACTCCATTTTATGTGTGTGTGTGTGTCTGTGTGTATGCTTGTGTCTGTGTGTATGCTTGTGTCTGTGTGTATGCTTGTGTCTGTGTGTATGCTTGTGTGTGTTTGTGCGTGTGTTTGTGAGTGTGTCTATGTGTGTGTGTGTGTGTGTGTGTGTGTGTGTGTGTGTGTGTGTGTGTACAGTCGTGGTCAATAATAATCATCCACATTAGAGTAATTCAGTAAATGTCTGACAGCTTCCTTCTTTTCGTTTGCTCAGAAAGTTTCCAATAAATAAATTAAGTACCATATTCAAAATTTACTTCAAGCAGCTACTCACTACCGTATTCCAAACCAATGCATAATATGAAAGAGTGAAATTGTATGAGTTACCCAAATGTGGATGATTATTATTGTCCATGTATGTATGTATGTATGTATGTATGTATGTGCATCAACATTATATCAGACACCACATAGCCATATGCTACGAGGTATTGAGAATAATGATAATCAAAATTTAACAACAAACAACAACAACAAACGAGAATAGATAGATTCCCTTTTAGATCCGTCCCTATCAAGTAATCCATTTGAAGATTTTAGGGATTTGAATTCGTGTTCCAATCAGGTTCAGAACGGGAGTCGATGGGTTCATATGACATAAATCCCCGGGGACACGTTTGATTGGAATCTGTCACAGGGAAATATTTTACAACATTATTGTATATATATTTATTTATCTATATTGCTTATTTACTTATTTATCTATTTGCTTGTTGATTTATTATCTGTGTTTCATTCGTATACATAATTATCAATGGGTAGATATTTGTATATTATAAATAGAGCTTATAGATAATTGACAATCACAAAATAGATATATAGATTTGATTCACTATTAAGAAGACTGAAAGAGAAAGAGACAGGCAGACAGAAACTGGGAAAACGTAAGCTGATGAAATAGATTTGTTTTGGAGAGGCCAGCCAGCCACCAAGTAAAGCGATAGAATAATAATAATAACACAAGTAGAGAGAGAGCAAAACATGATTAGGGCCACATTAGGGCAAGTGGTGGGCCGAGTCAGGGGTATATTAGTGGTAATGGGACCAGAAAACACACCAGTCAGTCCCTTGTATTATGCTGGAAGTGAAGGAGTCAGACAGTCACGATACAAAGTTCCTGTGCCACAACTCCCCACTCTCACTGATCTGGAAAGGGGTTGGGTCATAGTGGTTGCTTTTCAGGTTCGGGATCATGATTATTATTATTTTTTTTTTTTTTTATTTTTTTTTTTTTTTTAGGTCAGGAGTCATGATAAGTTTGACGAAGATGTGTAGTTCTATCTCCAGAATTAATTGGAGGACGTCGAAACCACATGAGTTTTTACTAGAGATATTATAGATTCGAACGTTTGCTTCAGTGAAAGACAAAACAATATGTGACAAGAAAAGTTGGTGACATTTATTAAAATTATGAACCCTTGGACCTTTGTTTGTAGCTGTGGTCTGCATTTCAATGTGGTTCGTTATATGTAAATAATTATCAGCCAGAATGACGACGCGATACTTGTTTTTCATTGCACAGCTCTGGTCGTATTTCTTCGGCCAACATTCGAGAAGATCTTCCTCTTTGGTATCTTAATTATTCCTTTGGTTATATACAGTTTCCCCTCGGGTTTCCCTCCTTTCCTCCTCGTTTATCCACAATCCAAGTTTTACTTCCATTTCTTCCCTCCTAATCGACCTTCTAAACTTTTCGAACCGTTCTTTGAGTCTCTCCGTTGGTCTTTCGGGTTTTTCCTGAGGGTCATAGACAAGAACATATCGTCGAGTCCTGATGCCCGATGTTCGGTCGAAGTATAAAGTTCATAGAATTTATTAGACCGTAGTACCCTGAACATGAGGCATCGGAACCCGACTATATGTTCTTGTCTGCGGCCTAAGATTCCTACTCCTACAACCTCTAAAATAATTTAACTTTGCCTCTAGTCTAGAATCTCAATCCATGTGTTGCCCTTCATAATTATCTGTCGTGTTGTTTCCTCTACTCCACTCCACTTTCCTTTCCTCCCTCGTTAACAGCTGAACCCCTACGTAGGATTTGCAGTTTCATCTCCCTTCTACCTTTCCTCTCTTGGTCGTTGGTCTTTCCTTTGTCTACTCATCGACCACCACCACCACCACCCACAGCAGCAGCAGCAGCAGGAGCATCAGCGAGGGAGGTAGAGCCGCTGCCTTCCACACCGCCATGAAATATTCCTCGACGCCCGGAAGGCCTTGGCCCCTGGTAAAGTGGATGTGTTGATGTGTTGGCTGGGGGCTCTTTCTCTCTCTCTCTCTGTGTAATGGTGGTGGTGACGGTGTGTGTGCTCTCTTCTTACCTTGCTAACCTGTGGCACTTCTACTCACTTTCCATAGTAGTGGTGATTCTGTGTGTGTTCCCTTTACCATCTTACTATGAACTAACTGGGTGGTGGGTCCTTTCGTCTTGCTAATTATCATGTTTTCGTCTCCAACACCTTACTAGTTATGCCTTCGTTCATTTGCTCCCTGACCTCATTATCGGGGTTCTGTCCATTCTCCTGCCTCGTCGTCAGTGGTGTGTGGGTGTGATGTAGTGTTTCAGGTGTACAAGGTGGTGATATTGAGTGTTAGGGTTTGTGTTGTTTCTGATGAATAGGTCTTGTTACGATACCTCTTTCTCCCCTCTTGTACTTTCTCTCTTCGTCATCTTTCTCCCCTGGTCCCCTTTTATCTCTTCGTCGTCTTTCTCTCTCCGTCATCTTTCTCTCTCCGTCATCTTTCTCTCCCTGTCCTATATCTCTCTTATAATGATAGAGGTAGATGTTTGCCCCACCCCACCCTCACTTTCTGTATCTATCTCTGATGTGCTGGCTGGCCAACTGGCTGTGCGGTGTTCTTTCTGTATGTAATGTGTTGTCATGATGGTACTCGTATGTGTGTGTGTGCTTGTTGTATTGATCTTACTGTGGCACGAGGGTAGATAAAGGGAATGTGGGTATATACAGTATAGTGTGTGTGTGTGTGTGTGTGTGTGTTATTTTGATAGTTGTGTTGTTGATGGGGGACTGTATTGTTGTTATGATGGCTGTGATGGTAGTAATACCAATAGATTTTCCTGCTAGTGATGTGTGTGTGTGTTTGTGTGTATCCTATATGTGTGTGTATTTAAGCTGAATGGTGGGCCTAAATGTATGTAAATTATCTGGCAAGTAAGAAAAATAACACTCCACATATTACAACATATAAATACAAGGCAATCTTACCTAAATAATTCACTGGTACACATCCCAACTGAAGGAAACTTTTGTAAGGATATTGACTGACCTTCTCCAAAACCTTTACCAAATCTTCCACCTCCTATAATCCTCCCCATCTTCCTTTACCCAATTATCCTCATCCTCGTCTTCTTTCTCCTACTTCTCAGCAGCTTTCCCCTCCTACTCACTATCATCCATCTCCTTCCCACCATCATCAGTATCATATTCTCTTCCTAATTCTTCTTTTCTTAATCCTCCTCCTCCTCCTCCACCTCCTCCACCTCTGCCTTGACCTCCTCCATCCTGACCTTGACTCGTCTTCCTCTTACCCTTTGATCACCACTTCTATACCTCTTCGAACCTCTTCTCCCTCCTCCTCCTCTATCTCCTCTATCTATCTATCCATCTATCTATCTATCTATCTCTCTATCTCTATCTATCTATCTATCTCTATCTATTTATCCATCTATCTATCTATATCTATCTATCTATCTATCTATCTCTGTGTCTCAACCAGAATGACGCCACACCAAGAATTTCAATCAGACTAAAACCTGAGAAGTGAAGCGAGGTGTCCCCTGCCCTCACCTGACCTGACCCCCCTGACCCCCACCCCAACCCCCCCTTGTTGATGGTGTCCAATTATCATTTTGGTCACGGGCTCTGGGTAAATGGATAAAATGGCTACTTCTTATGGGGATCTCTCTCTCTCTCTCTCTCATCTTCGGAGTGTAGGACAACTTTTACCCCACCTTGCTGTACCGTACTGTGTGTGTGTGTGTGTGTGTGTGTGTGTGTGATGATAATGTTGTGTGTGTGTGTGTGATAGTGTGTGTGTGTGTGTGTGTGATAGTGTGTGTGTGTGTGTGTGTGTGTGTGTGTGTGTGTGTGTGTGTGTGTGTGTGTGTGTGATGCGGTAAAGAAATTTGGTGAAAAGTGGATGGGCGTGAGAGTCAGCGGAGATAAGATGACAGTGTGGTGATGGGAAGGAAGGAAGGAAGGAAGGAAGGAAGGAATAAGGGAAAAAGGAGATTATAGGACAGGGAGGAGAATGGGAAGGAAGGAAGGAAGGAAGGGAGGAGATGGGAGAAACGAAAGATAGGAATAAGGGAAAGAGGAAATACAGGACAGGGAGGAGAATGGGAAGGAAGGAAGGAAAGGGGGAGATGGGAGAAACGAAATATAGGAATAAGAAAACGAAAGAGGAGATACAGGACAGGGAGCAGAATGGGAAGGAAGGAAGGAAGGAAGGAGATAGGACGAGGAAGAGGGGAATGGAGGGGAAAGAGAGAGAGAGGGGTTGATGAGGCAGAAGGGTATGGAGGGGAAAGAGAGAGAGGGGGTGACGAGGGAGAGGGGCGGCAAGGAGGGAGGGTAGGGGTGGAAGATAAGTGTTTGCTGTGGTGGGTGAGAGGCAAGGTAAGTTGGTTAGTACAGACTTCCATCATCGCTATCCTTTTACACACACACACACACACACACATTCCAATCTCTCTGTCAGTGTGTGTGTGTATGTGTATGTGTATTCTTTGTCTCCACTTTCCTCTCTATGCAATTTTTCACTTTTCTTTTCTTTTTTATCTTTATATTTCACTCTACTTTAGACTTCCTTTCATCAGATTATTTTCCTCTTCACACTTTTCCTCCATACATCTGAACTACTCCCTTCCAGCTCTCTCTCTCTCTCTCTCCTTCTTCCTCCTCTCTCCTTCTTTTTCTTTTTCGTCTTTTCTCTTGCCTCCTCACTTCTTTACCCCATTCACGCGTTCTCTCCACTCCCCCCCTCCCTCCCTCTAACGTTATTTCCCTCTCCACTTCCTTTTGCAACGCTTTCTCTCACCTCTCATCATCGCGTTATTCCATATCCCTGCACTTCACCCTCCTTCACCTCTCCTTTCCTTGCCTCTCCTCAAATCTCTAACCTTCTTTCTTTTCGTCTCGTCTGGCCTAAAATATTTTTTCTTCCTTCAATACTCCATTTCTCTTGCTATTTCTCTGTTTATCTTCTGTTCTCTTCTCGCTTCTTTTGTCTTCTCTTGTCTTCTTTTTTCTCCTTTCTTATTCTCTCCTCTTCTCTTCTTCTCATCTCTTCTCACACTCATCTTTTTCTCTTCTTCCTTTTCCATTCACTCTAATCTCCTGCTCATCCTTTTCTTTCTGTTTTTTTTTCGTTTCCTCTCTAGTCCTTCCTATCCCCTCATCTTTTCCAGGGTGGGAGGACCTAGTGACGAAATCTCTCATTACCTTAGGCCTACCCTGCCCTACTCTACCCTACCCTACTCTACCCTAACCTACCCTACTCTACTCTACTCTACTCTACCCTACCCTACCCTACTCTACCCTACTCTACCCTACCCTACCCTACCCTACCCTACCCTGCCCTCACCTACCTTATCTTACCCACCTTACCTTTCCCTTACCCTTACCCTACCCTACCCTACCCTACCCTACCCTACCCTACCCTACCCTACCCTACTTTTAACCTAACGTAATCCAAGCTCATCTAAAAACATCCTAATCTAACCTAACCTAACCCAACCCAACCCAACCTACTAAAACCAACACACCCTCTCATGGAACAGACCAGACACAAATATATTCCTATACCTTAAAAGACTTTGGTATGAGGGGAAGGGGCCGACTCTCTGGGCCCTCCAAGTCGAGTTTTTTCATTGCATAATTGTGTTTGCAAGATTCATGGACACTTTAATGAGACTCTCCTACCTTGCCTTGCAGTGAGTGGTAGTGGTGGTAGTGGTTTTGGTGGTAGTTATAATGGTGGTGGTGATGGTGGTGGTGATTATAGTGATAGAGGTAGAGGTGTGGTGATTATGGTGGTAGTGGTTGTGGTTAGTGATGATAGTGGTTGTGGAGGTTATTGGTGCATGGTGATGGTGGTAGTGGTATGATTGTGGTGGTTAGTGGTGATTATTGTGATAGAGGTAGTGGTGTGGTGATATTATGGTGATGGTGGGTTATGATGTTGGTGAAGTACTGTGTGTATACCTTATTGTAATGTAGCTATTATAGAAAATGTATTGCTTTGGGTAATATCAACAAGAACTCGTTACCCTGTTAGTATATTTTTGTCTGCAGCTCCTCAAACTTTTGGAAGCCATATTTTCTGTGGACAGGTAAAATATTGTGTGTTTCTCTCTGAGCCTGGAAGCCACAATACCATCACCTCTTCATCACTATTCATTGTCTTCCGAAACTTCGTCAAACATTTTCCTCCGTGAGACGCCATAATGATTTTCCTCTTCCTCTCCTCCCTTCTCTCTTCTCCCAAACAGATTCTTTTTCTTTCTATATTTTTAACCGATTGAGAGTCTGCCTCTTCCTCTCCCCCCTGAACCCCTCCCCCCCTGTACCCCTCCCCCTGTTCCCCTCCCCCCCTGTTCCCCTCCCTGGGATTGGGTGGTGGAGTGCCAAAGGAACGAAGTGTTGAGTCAGTGCTGCTGTCACCGTTTCTCTCTCTCTCTCACTCTCACTCTCTCCTCTCATATATATATATATATATATATATATATATATATATATATATATATATATATATTTTAATGTTAAATTTTATATTTTTCTTTTTTCTTTTTGAATAGATGCCCATCTGTCTAACTTTCTTTCACTATCTGTGCTTGTTGGATTAACTGTCTCATCCTCTGTTTCTTTCTATCTGTCTGTTTGTCTCTCTCTCTTTCTCTCTCTCTCTCTCTCACACACACACACACACACACACACACACACACACACACACACACACACACACACACACAAAGGAGTAATCAAGATGCTAATTTGGCTTGGTAATGGGACGTAGTGGTGGTGATGTGGTGGTGGTGGTGGTGTTAGTGGTGATGTGGTGGTGGTGGTGGTGATGGTGGTGGTATTCACAGACGTCAACTCAGGTCACACGACGCTAACTAGTCACGATCTGGGTAGAGTGTAGTGATCATCTGTCAGAAGAATGGGAAGGGAAGGGCTTTGATATTGCAAGAGGTAGTCAGTCACACACACACACACACGCACGCACTCTTTCCTGCAAGCTTTTTCTATAATTTTCTTAAAACGTCGGTAGAACGAGAGAAAATATATTTAAGTAATCAATGTTTAGGCCTTCACTTTCCAACAACACTAGTAACCTAACATAAAAAAAATCTAATCAAATTTAATGTGTTCTATGTAAACCTAACCTAACCTTCACCGACCCGACCCGACCCGACCCGACCCGACCCGCGACCTAGGCAAACACGCATGGAAGTTATAATATAATTTCTCCTGTATTCACTCAAGCATGTTGTTGAGAAATAGTTAACACAGAAACACACCCAAACAGAAGCAAATAATGTTATGATGTTTATTACCCACAAGGAGAAAAAGACTCTGGATTCGAACCCATGCATTCACAAACGACCGAGTATTATAGTTTGTTGTCAGCCCCACACGTGAGAACCATGATGAGGGCACAGTATACATTTGGTACAGCTGCCAACATACGAATTGCGACAACATTTGATGGAACGTTGAAGGGGAGAGAGTACAGTGTTGGTAAATCTGGAGCAACTGATTCCTCCCGACTATGCTATAAAACAAGCTGCTTCTCTATAGGTGGTGTTTCGTGGCAATAATAGGAGGACTCACTAACCTCCAATTTTCTGACTACATCACGGGGTTCCTTAAACAGACTCTCAGCCAGCAATTATATTTTTCGTCCTCATCTTCGTCGGTTCGTCGCTGTTTCTCTCGTGTCTCGCCTCGTCGTATTTGTTTTCCATATTCTTTCTGTTTCCAACTCGTCGTCCTCTTTATTTTTTTTTACTCATCAACTACTACTTTGTTTGTTTGTCCTCCTCTTCCTTCTCCTCTTCCTTTTTTTTCATTCCTTTATCCTTCATCTCTTACTCTGCTCCTTACTCCTGTCCCCTTTCTCTTATTCATTATTTTCCTTCTCATTTTCCTTCGTAAACCTTCATCTCTTTCTTACTCTGCGTCTCTCTTCCTCTTTCTCTTATTCATTATTTTCCTCCTCATTTTTCTTCTTAATTAAACCTTCTTCTCATCTCTTACCCTGCATCTCCTGTCCTTTCTCTTATTCCTCCATTTCCTCCTTCTCATTTTTCTTTTCTTTCTTACTCTGCGTCTCTCCTGTCCTTTCTCTTATTCATCATATTTTCTTCTCTTTCTTACCCTACGTCTCTCCTCCCCTTTCTCCTATTCCTCCTCCTCCTCCTCCCTCAACCTCTCCCGGATGTCCTAAAGGCTAGGGAAATTCTGTGCCCTTAAAAACGAGGCGTGGAGCAAATATTCCGGCCATTCTTTATGCTGGGAAATGTAAAAGGGATTATGTGTACACGGACCACGAACGAGGAGGGCCACGCTCACTAATACAAGAGGGTGAGCTAACACAGGGAGGGGGGGGAGTGAGGGAGAGTGAGAGAGGCGGGAGGGTGATACAAGAGGGTGGTCTATCACAGGGAGGGGAGGGAGTGGGAGTGAGAGGGTGATGGAGGGGGGAGAAGGTCATACAAGGATGAGTGGGGGAAGGGGGTGTAGTGGGAGTAGGGAAGGGTAATAAAAGTGGGAGAATGGGGGAGGGAAATACAAGAAGGAGAATAGGGGAAGGAAATACTATATAGGAATGGGTGAAGGACTATAGAGGGGGTCTACTATTTCAAGGGGGTCCTGAAGGGAAGGGGGAGGGAGTGGAAAAGAGGGGAGGGGACTGGGAGTACGATATTTGAAGGGGGTCCTACAGAGAGAGCTAACATAAGGGGGGGTGGACTAGTACAAGGGGGGAAGAGGCCTAGGGGGTGGGCTAATACAAGGGGTCGTGAGCAAAGAGTCAACAGGTGGGTGGGTGTCCTATGTTGGCCTTAGGGAATCACTACTGCTATTACTCTACTACTACTACCACCACCTCTACTACTTCTACTTCTACTACCACCTATACTACTTCTACTACCACCTCCACTACTATAATTACTACTATTATTATTACTACCTCCACTGGTACTACTACTATCTCCACTACTACTACTACTACTGCCACCTATACTACTACTGCCACCTATACTACTACTGCCACCTATACTACTACTGCCACCTATACTACTACTACCACTACTATTACTACCTCCACTACTGTTGTTGTTGATATTCCCATTGTATAACTTTTGTAAATTTAACCCTTAGTGCCACTATTTAGGGACCCCGTGATGTAGTCAGAAAATTGGAGGCTAGCGAGTCCTTCAAACATTGCCACGAAACACACACACACACACACACACCTATATGGAAGGAGCTTGTTTCGTGGCATGGTCAGGAGGAATCAGAAGCAGCCTCCAATTTTCATACACAATCACAGGGTCCTTAAGGCTACCATTATTTCTTTGCACCATTACTGTTAACATTTATACTACCTCTTGTTTTATCTCTTCTGTTTCCTTGATTTTTCTTTTGCCCGAATTTTCTGTTCCCTTCCTTGATTACTATTTTCTCTTTCACTTGGTTCTTGTCTTCCATGTTTTATTTTATCACCATCCGTCCGTGCTTTACCTTCCTCCCTGTGTTTGATTTTATTTCTTTTATGTAACCAAAACTCCTATATTATGCATTTTAAGATAAGTCTTATACGTATATTATGTTACCCTTTACGTTTGCTATGTTACCCTCCCTATTTGCTATGTTAACCTCCCTATTTGCTATGTTACTCTCTCCTTTTCCTATGTTACCTTCTACTTTTCCCGTTGGCTCGCCGTCAATTTTCGGAATCACTCTGAAAGTCCCATCACACATTTCTCTCATTTTTTTTTGTTTCAGTCGACTCGTGTGTGATTAGCCCACCGTCCCGAAATTTTGCGAGGGATCGTGGACCATAGCAGACAAAAGTACTGTTTGAATGATGGTAGCTGGGATAGGACCGGGGGGGGGGGGGGAGGGTGTTGTCGTACATAGAACTCTTAATCAGTGTGTGTGTGTTTGTGTGTGTATGTGTATGTGTGAGTGTCTGTGTGTAAATGTGTGAGTGTGTGTTTGTATATGTGTTGGTGTTTATTTGTGTGTGTGTGTGTGTGTGTGTGTGTGTGTGTGTGTGTGTGTGTGTGTGTGTGTGTGTGAGTGTGTGTATGTGTGTTACGGAATGCTGCTATGTTATCAAGAGGACAGTTATGCCTGTCGTGAAATTAAATCATAATATTCTCTGACTTTGAAAGGTTAACAAACAATTTTATTATTTAGCTGATGGAGAAAGGTAGTGACTGTGAGAATGTTTGATGCATGGGGTTTATTGCTTATGGAGAAAATTAATTAGTGATGCCCTCGACTTTGCATAATATTAGAATTAGGGATGATAGGAAGTGTGTGTATCATTTGAAATTTTGATTGATAAGGAAGTGAGGTGAGGGTGAGAGAATGAGACGCAAGAGAGAAAGAGTTATAAAGGCGAGGGTTAGATAATTGGACATGTAGAGGAGAGAGGATGAGAAGTTGCTGAACACGGGTGGTAAAATAAAATGGGGGCGAGGAGGAGGAGGAGGAGGAGGAGGAGGGGGAAGAGGTGAAGAGGGAGAAGGCAATTTGTAAATGGTGTGTGAGGGAAGGTGTGAGTGAGGAAATTGACTGGAGATTATAATATAAAAACTTCTTGGATGTTAAATGTCGGACGAGAGTAGAATAGAGGGGACGGAAGCTGGGACACGAGGAGAATCAAGGAAATGAGGAAATGAGGTGGTGTAGGAAGGGAAAGAAGTAGTGTGAGGGAGGAATGGAAAGGGGAGTAGAAAATGATGATGATGATGATGAAGAAAACGGAAAGAATGTGAGAGAGATTTGGAAAGGTATGAGATGAATGTGAAAGTGAGAGAGGAAATGAAAGGATGGGAGTGGAAATGAAAGGATGGGAGTGGAAATGAAAGGATGGGAGTGGAAATGAAAGAATGGGAGTGGAAGACAGTATATAAGAGGAAAGGAAAGGTGAGAGAGAAATGGAAATGATATGAGAGAAAAGGAAAATCTGTAACAGGGTAAAGGATGAGAGAGAGGAACAGAAAGTGCCTCAGTGGAAAGGAAAGGAAAGGAGAGGAAGGGAATTAACGGGGAGAGAACAGACACTCATCATGTTTATACTCTTATTGTGATCATGGAAACAAAATATAGTTGACCTCTCTGATTTTTTTTTTTTTTTTTTTTTTTTTTTTTGTCACTAGAACACTCACCATCTTCACTAACATTAATTCAGGAGATAGTTTTACTTATGATAGATTGGAGCGCCTTGATTCCTCCTCCAAAGTATACCAGGAGACAGACCCATGCAGATGATGAAAAATAATGGTATCCTGTTGCCTGGAATACTTTAGTTTGGAGGAATGATTTACTCCATATTTCTTACCACCCAAAACAATAAGGGTATCCTGTTGCCTGGAATAGTTTGGAGGAATCATATGCTCCAGATTTTTTACCACCCAAAACAATGTGATATATACTCCCTTAAGAGGATGGTCTACTTTTAGCTTATTAGAATTTTTTGATTCCTCCAAAATATGCCAGGAAACAGGAACAGATTAACAAACATAGTGGTGACCTGTTACTTGGAATAGTTTGGAGGAATCAGTTGCTCCAGATTTATTACCAACATTGAACTTCCCCCTTAAGAAGTATCCCCAGCCTCTTAAAAAATATATATACTGTATATATATAATGTTAGCCTGTATGCAGACTGTGTAAAGGTGGCCCGACTCACAGTAGCCTAGATTGCTGTCCACAATCTTCTGGGAAATTTATATGAAAGTTTGAACAGGTTGGGTGGCGGAGGAAGGAAGGGACGGAGGGACGGAGGGAGGGAAGGAGAGATGAGAAAGAGGGTGTGGAAAGAAAAGAGAATGGAGAGGTATAACACTTGGAAACGTATTGATCGTATGTAATTTACAGGGGATATTATTATTGTGAGTTTGTAAAATTGTTTGTGTTCCTACCCATTATTATACAAGTTAATGTATACCCCGCCGTGTACTTCGCTACATTTATGAGACTTCTCTATGTATATATGTGGCACGTGTGACAGAACTTCTCCCCGAGTGTATAGTACAGTACAGTTACGTTCAATAGTCCTGTAACACCTACGAATGACACGACTGTTGGTCTCTGTAGTACCGGTCCATAACATTCACCGTCACGACTCGCTTTTTATTCACTTGAGGCAGGACTTTTGACCGTGACTGTACATAATATTGCTACCTGCACGTACGTATGTTGATTCCAAGGCCACGAGCTGATCTTTTCCACGAAGCTAAAGCAAGTCACAATTTTTTTTTCCTCCGCGCCTCGTCGTAAAAATCCACTTCGTCACATTTTTATATTTTCATCTTGTTTATAATGACTCAATACTCTCAGACCCCCTCCGGCATTTTAAGGCAAAATATTATATTTCGAAAAACAATATTGATGTTATAATGGGCGGAAAATGAGGTTGTCTTGAAGGGGGAAGCGGGTATTGAGGGAGAGGGTTGCCATTGGTATGTATGAAGACGGTATAGTGTGTGTGTGTGGGGGGTATGCTGGTTGGTTGGGTGTTAGTGTGTGTGTGGTTGGTTGGTTGGTTGTGTGGTATGCTGGTCGGTTGGTTGTGTGTGTGGTATGCTGGTTGGTTGGCTGGCTGGTATGCTGGTTAGTTGGTTTGTTGGTTAGTTGGTTGGGTGGTAGGTATGCTGGTTGGGTGGTTGGTTGGTTGGCTTGTCGAGAAATACGTAGATGTCTTGGTGAAGTGAAGTGAGTCTGCGTCGGGAAGTGCATGCAGTCTTACTGTATGTGTGTTGTTGTTGTTGCTGTGTGGGTCGGGTTGATTAGGTTGTCTGAAATTGGGTGTACTGGTGCAATGGAAGTCGGAAAATATATAGTGCCTATTTATTTATTATTATTATTTTCTTTGGACAGGTGTGGTAGTGGTTAGGATGGTATAGCGGTGGTAGAAGTAGTAGTAGTAGTTGTAGTAGTAGTTGTATCAAAGAGTTCAGTGTGCAATTAGACAGAGGGGTGTTGTGGTTCCCAGGCAGACTCTCCTTTGTGATGCCTTCCTTCCCTTCCTGGCAGATGGAGGCTTGGAAATCACTTGTCTGCTGGTGTCTTAGGGTGTGTGTGTGTGTGTGAGAGAGAGAATGAGAGAGAGGGGAGGGGAGGGGAGGGGAGAGAGACAGAGACAGAGAGAGGGAGGAGGGGGAGGTGGAGGGGGAAAGAGAGAGTTAAAGTAGATAGTGGTAGATAGACCTTGACTTCTTGGTATTGTGGATAAAACGAATGAAATGTAACAGTATCATTACTAAATTTTATATAATTTTCCTTCAAGGTATACGGAAATAAACGCAGTGAATTCTGGAAGAGGTTTGCCATCCTATATAAGATTTGATGTCACGACTCAACTAATCAGAAGCGGGTTCATGTTAAGGATATTTATTTGCCTTTAGCCGCTCAGAACATCACACTACATTTTTATAACGAATGATTAGAAAAAGAGAAATGAATGGCGGAGTGAGTCTGCACGTGTCTGTTTGCATTGTATTCAAAGGTGCGTTGTTATATGATTGATAGCGTTGTAAAGAAGTAGCTTTGTGCCTGCATATTTTTGCTTGTGTGTGTGTGTGTTGTGTTGTGTTGTGTTGTGTTGTGTTGTGTGGGTGTGCCTTGACGTCGAATATACAATCATGCTTTTCCATCCTTGCATGCACTGTCTTCCACACACACACACACACACACACACACACACACACACACACACAACTCCACGCAGCAGGCAGAGAGAAGGCGAAGGCGGCTGCTCTTAATTTCGACTTTTCTCCTCCTCACCCTCTCTCTTCTCTCTCTCCCACTTCGAGAACCCCAAGACAAAACTGTGAGCCTCGGATGATCACTTGGCCGTCTTCAAAGCCAGCCAGCCACCTCCACCCACCACCAACACCAAAGTTAAAGGCAGGGAAAACATGTGGACTTATTTCCCCGCCAGCCAATCTGTCTTTAATTTACTTAGGGGCCGAATGAGTGGGCTATGCAGGGGGTTTGGTTGGTTGGGTTGGGGGGGGGGGATTTTCATGCTTGGCTGATACTACAAATGAGGTCTCGGCCACTTTTTGTGCACGTAAACAGAGAGTTGTTGTTGTGTGTTGTTGTTGTTGTTGTGTGTTGTTGTGTTGTTGTTGTTGTGTGTTGTTGTTGTTGTTGTTGTTGTTGTGTGTTGTGTGTTGTTAGGTGGACTTGTTTGGTTCTTTGGTTGTTGTTGTGTTGTTGTTGTTGTGTTGTTGTTGTTGTTGTGTTGTTGTTGTTGTTGTGTTGTTGTTGTTGTTGTGTGTTGTTAGGTGGACTTGTTTGGTTCTTTGGTTGTTGTTGTCTTTATTCTCTTCCTTTATCTCCTCCTTCTTTGCCTCCTATTGCTCCTCTTCCTCCTTTTTCTCTTCCATTTTTTCGTTCTCCTCTTTCTCTCTCTTACAGTTCTTCATTCTCATCTTCATCATCCTCTTTCTCTCTCTCTTCCACTTCCTCCTCCTTCTCCTCCCTTTTTCTTCCACTTTCTCCTTCTCTTCCACTTCCTTCCTCCTTCACCTCCCCTCTTTCTCTTCCACTTTTTTCTCCCTCTCTTCCACTTCCTTCCTCCTCCTCCTCCTTCTGCTCCCTTGCACCTTCATTCACACACAGGCGGTACACACTTGCAGAAGAATACACACACCAATGCAACTGCAACTATCTCTCCTTCTCTTTCACACACACACACACACACACACACACACACACACACACACACACACACACACACAGAGGTACGATTTAGGACGCATCTCTTTTGCCCTCAAGCCTTGGTGATTGTCTTGCCTTTCTCCTCCCTTCTCCCTCTCCCTCCCCCTCCCTCTCTCCCTCCCTCCCTCCCTCCCTCCCTCCCTCCCTCTCTCCCTCTCTCCCTTCCCTCCTCCCTCTCCCTCTTATTCCTTTTTTTCCTCCTTTCTTTCCTTCCAATTCCTCCTTTCCCTCCTCCCTTCTCCCTCTCCCTGCTATCTATTCCTTACTTCCCTCCTCCCTCTCCCTCCTATTCCTCCCTTCCCTCCTTCCTCTCCTTCTTATTTCTCCCTTCACCACTCTTATTCCTTTCGTTTCTCCTTCCTGTACTCCTTATCTCATTCACAAGCTTATAATATTATATTCCTCCTATCTCCTCTCATTTATTTCGTCCTTCCCATCCTTCCTCTTCCTTCCCATCCTCCACATCTTCCTGCCATCCTCTTCCTCTTCCTTTCCTCTCCTCCAATCACGTTCTCATTCCCCTCATTCGTTCCTCCCCACCTTCTCTTCCATCTCTTTGTTTCTCTGTCTAATAAACTTCCTTCTCACCTTTCACCCTTTCCATTCATCCCTTCTTCCCTTTCATTTCTTCCTTCCCTGCCTTCCCTTAACCATTTCCTTCTCCCCCTTGCTTCTTCCCTGTTCTTCCCTCACCATTCTCCTTTTCCTATCCATCCCCATCCTATTTCCTTCATGTTTTATTTTGTTTCTATTTCTCTCCTTCCATCTTTCCTGTTCCCTTCTTTCTTCTCTCATTCCCTTTTCTCCCTCTAACAATCTCTCTGCTTCCCTTTCTGTAAAAATGTATATTCATTGTGTCTTGCCTCTCTTCTATTCCCCACCAATCTCTCTCTCTCTCTCTCTCTCTCTCTCTCTCTCTCTCTCTCTCTCTCTCTCTCTCTCTCTCTCTCTCTCTCTCTCTCTCTCTCTCTCTCTCTCCACACACGTGTTCTATTTTTATATCCATTTTCTGTTTAGTATTCGTCCCTTACAAACTTTTTTTTTTAATATTCCGTTACATATAATTTTTTTTCTTATGTATGGTTTCTGTTTTGTAATTCTAGCATGTCTTTATTTTTGTTCTCTTGTTTCTTTCCTTCATTATCCCTCGCTATCCGTTTTCTGTTCGATATTGTGAATGTAATCCTTACGTGCTCATTTTCTTTAAACATTCACCATTCTCTCTCTCTTTCTCTCTCTCTCTCTCTTAGATATATTTATTTTCTGTCTATTATTATCTTTAATTATCTATATAACTATTTGTCTCTAAGTTCAAATCCATCACTTTCCACATTCATTTCTCCTCAATTCCCTTCCTTTCTCCCTTTCATCCACGTTTTGCCTTCCTTTCTCTTCCTCCTTTCTTCTTTTTCTTCCTTCCCTCCTCCTTTTTCCTTTCCTCCTCCATTGATTTTCTTCTACCTATCTTTGTCTCTATCTCTTTCCCAACCCCTCTCCCTTTCTTTCTCTTTTTCTCCTATTTCTCTCCCCCCCCTCTTTCCTTATCTCTCCATCTCTCTCACAACCCCTTCTTCCTTTCCTCTCCTTCCTTCCCTCATTCCATGTCGTGTTTCTCTCTCTTCATTCTCTCCTTCCTTCCCTCCTTCCATATCTCACCATCTCTCACACAACCCCTTCTTCTCCTTTCCTTCCTTCCCTTTCTCTCCCTCATTCCATGCCGTGTTTCTCTCTCTTCCATTTCTCGAGACGTCATGCTTTTATCGACGTTTCCACACACACAACTCCAACAAGAACTTTCTCCCAATTTCTATTTTTTTTTACATTTGTCTGATTTTTTTTTTTTTTTTTTTTTAAGGTTTTCCCAGGCCTCGGTAAAGCACCCGGAGCGGATAAAGTATTGGCACCCACAGTTTTTTTTTTATTTATATTATTATTATTTTTTTTTAAGTTCCTATGTTTTGTTTTTTATCATCAATTTTTTTTCCACTTTGGTCGTGTTGGGTCATATCATTTTTTCATTATAATTGTTCTTTCCTACTTGGGGAAATGAAAGTTTTAGTAGCTTTGTGTGTGTGTGTGTGTGTGTGTGTGTGTGTGTGTGTGTGACAGAGAGAGAAAGAGACAAATAGAGAGATTATTTCTGTGTGCATCAGTGTGTATGTGTGTGTGTATGTGAGTATGTGTGTAAATGTATCTGAATATTCGTGAGTTATGTGTGTGTGTGTGAGAGAGAGAGAGAGAGAGAGAGAGAGAGAGAGAGAGAGAGAGATGTCTGCGTGTGTGTGCTTATGTAGTGTGTGTGTAAGAGACAGACAATATACAAGTATGTGTGTGTGTGTGCGTGACTGAGTGTATGAGTGTGTGTTGTGGCTGCCAAAATGTGTGTGTTGCGTGTATATGCTAATTTGTATTGCTGTTGTTTTTGTATTGTATTGTTTTCCTTAATTCCTGCTTGATGTTTCTTGGTGGTGTTCGTCTGCTAATTGCGTTTTTTTATTTTTTTTTCATATTGGTCTTTTTCATTTCTACTTTCACCATTTTTATCAGGTTTAATTTAATTGCACTTTTTGCCTTTTTACCTTTGTGTTGTTTGACTATTTACATTTGCATTCTTTATTTATCTTATTCCTTTATTTCTCTAACTTTTAATCATTGCCGAACTTCACTATATTTCCTACTTTTTTCTGAATGTTTACTTTGTGTAATTATTAACTTGATTTCATTTTAATCTTCTTTATTTGTTATGTATTTAATTTTATTCACTGTTTATTATTTTTTACTGAAATACTATTTATTATTTACATTATTA
>JAWZYT010003875.1:0-10000 GCA_034508575.1 Petrolisthes manimaculis | reverse complement strand
GGAGGAAGAAGTGGTGCAGGGAGGAAAGGAGGGAGAGAGGGAGAGGGAGAGGGAGAGAGAGAGAGAGGGACCTTGGGTGGCAGTGGTCCGCCACCTCGCTCTGCCACTCTATTGATTCCACACCATTTCCATGACAATTGTTTTAAACGCGTGACCGCTCCGCTGACCGCCGCCGCCCTGCCAGCCAGCCAGCCAGCCAGCCAGCCAGCCAACACGTCCAAGGTCCGTCCACCCATCGATGTTGAGGGAATGACGTTACCAGCACTCCATATTGTGTTCTGATTTGACTTTGGTTATGAGGGTCATATTGTGTTATGGACTACTTGTAGAACTAGTGATTCTCACTAACTATACTGTATACCTGAGAGTAGACAATACAAACTACATAAGACAGTATACGGGCTGGAGGTCTGGGTCGGTATTAATCAAACAACTTAGGATTCGCACTTTTCCGTATATTTTCATTACTGACCTCACCAAAGTGTTTCGGCTCATTTCGAAGCAGTGGACGAATATCCTCCTCTTAATAAAGTACGAGTCTATATATTATAATTTCAAAGGAGTGCCTGGTTCTCGTCCTTGGCATGAATGAACAAAATTTGTTCTCAGGAGTTAACTTATATTATACTTTGATAAATACTGGTCCTGATTAACAGCATACAATTTACTAGAGGAAATAAAAAAAATGTGGTGGAAGCAAGGAACAAATATCACCTTTACTTTTACTAAGTATGAACCAACCGTAAGTGAGTACGTTTTCCAATTTTTTTTTTTTTTTTTTTTATGCAATCCGATCAAATTATGTATTTTTTATACGAGCCTAATAACTCCTGATGTTATATAGAGTTTCGGTAGATTAGGTTTGGTTTGATTCCCTTGATTCTGTAGTGTATGGTTTAATGGGGTGCGGGAATAGGGGGACAGGCTTGGGGGGGTTTAGTGGGGTGCGGGTTTTTTTTTGGGGGGTTGGGAGTAGGGGAACAGGCTTGAAGGGGGGCTTAGGTGGTGCGGGAATAGGGGACAGGCTTTCTACCCCTCCCCAAACCTGTCCCCCTATTCCTGCAGCCCCCCCAGTCCCCCCCAAGACTGTCCCCTACTTCCGCACCCCCTTAACAAGAGTTCGGGTACGTATGGTGTTCGATAAAGTTTTCCGGATGCAAGGGAGACCAAGAGTTTCACTTCGGTTGCGGAGTTAGTCTCGTTCGGGAGAGGACATTTGTTGATGGTTGTACAGTCTTTGGTAATTGTTGCCTGTCTCTCTCAAATAATAATAATAATAATAATAATAATAATAATAATAATAATAATAATAATAACATAATAATAATAACATGATATTAAAAAGAAGGGAAAACAATAATAATAGTAATAATAATAATAACAATAACAATAATCATAATAATAATAATATCATCTCCAAGTTAACTCACCACGAAGGAAATAAACAACAGCACAAACCAAATAAACCCACAAAAAAACACCTCACCAGTGAAGAAATAAAGAAAGGTGTAGGGTAGGTAGTGGAGAGAGAGACAGACAGACAGGAGTTGTTTATCTAGATTATCGTGATTATATACAACTTGTGGAGAAGTGACGAAACTGATGCTGACCTTCCTGATACAACACAACACGTCTAGACAACAGTGTGACGTAATGAAGGAGGAGGATTCTTATTGGCACCCCCCAACCCCCCTAAGCCTGTCCCCTACTCCCGCACCCCCCAAAACTCTCTCAATCCCTTCAAGCCTGTCCCCTACTCCCGCAAATGACTTAGGCCTAATGGAGGAGGATTCTTATTGGCACCCCCCAACCCCCCCAAGACTGTCCCCTACTCCCACACCCCCAAAATCACCTCCCCAAGCCTGTCCCCTACTCCCGCACCCCCAAAATCCCCTCCCCAATCCTGTCCCCTACTCCCGCACCCCCCTAAATGTTCGTCTCCTGCACGGTTCATTATTGGGGGTTGCAAGGGGGTCGTGTGTTTGTTGCATCAGGTTAGTCTTATGCAATGGCAGTATAATACATTTAGAACAATAATAAACAAAAGTAATATCAGAGTAATATTAACTTAAATAAATAGAATGATAAAGCCTCATGTTATTGTAATTTAATAATGTCTTGGCAACGAAAATATCACACTAATATTAAAGTTACAAAGACATGATATTATTAACTTCAGAATGTGTCGAGTATTTTTTGGTAGAATTTATGTGTAGACTGTATAAGAAATAATGATCTACAACATACTTGTAAATAACATAACATTATTAACATCAAGAGAATGTTATGTAATTATATGTATATTAAGAGGAAGTTGAGCAACGTAATATTAATAAAAATTATAATAATAATAATGATGATAATAAAATAATAATGAAAATAATTATAATGATAATAATAATGATGATGATAATATTAATAATTAAGATTGCTGCATGTAATACTAAACTGAATCAAGATAACATAACATGATATTAACCAGAGGAGAGCGTTGTGAATTGTTAGTTTGTGCTGGGACTCCACTGACTACCACACGCCTCTCCTGACACCTTCACCTCCCTGTAATTTCGGCCTGAATTCAGTGTGGCCTCTATTTCATTCATGACCGCGAGAGGTGTCAGCTGTGTTGGTCTCAATTGTTGGCCTCATGAGGTCTCGCTCTCCTCTACCAAATGGACCAAATTGTTTTTATTTATATATATACAGTATATACTGTTGGTGTGTTGGTGTGAAAGGCATAGATGTGTTGTTTTGTTCTGAGTTATATAGTGCGGTATGAATCTATTCTGTGTATGAATGTCACTTTGTATTTCATTTTACTGTGAGGTAAGACAAACTTTGTCAGTAACGTGTGTGACTTTTCACTAAAAAAAAAGTGTAGGTTAGAAGTGGAGAAAATGACATAGAACTTTTTTCTGTATGAATAATGTTGAATAATTTGATGGTCATGTATTGCAACATGAGAATAAAGTTTGTTACACAAGTCTCATATCGTTTGTCATTGTAAAATAATCATGTTGCTAGACACAACCACTTTACGAAATAATGTTATATTCCGTGTTGGTTACAAATGTGAAATGATTAGATATTATAATTATGTTCACCTGAAAACGGACTGGATGAAATTATTACATTATTTATACCGTGTGGTTTGCGGACACAATAAGGTGATGAAACTCAAAAGAAAATTGAAATATTATTTACAGATATGTTTGTTGGCGTCCAAGTTATATAATGTAGCCAACATGTCATTACTTGGTTGTGGTTAGGAACAATAGATCATGTTTGTTATAGTAAAGCACCATGTTGTTATTATTGTACCTACATCGCCATGCACATGTTTCTCACTCCTCACCCACTCACCTGTCACCTTCACCTGTACCTCACCTCTCTCTCGTATTCATAATCATACCTGTGTCCTTCACCTTTCATGCAAACCTTTCCATCATCTCTCATGTGTTTTATGAATGTAATCTCACCCACACTCATCCATCCCTCTCACAAACATTCAATCTACACTTGTATTATCACAATCCTATATCCCAACCTTTATATTTCATATTTGCTTGAGGTCGCTTAATACTCCATCAGGCTATTCGAAGCAAACCTAGATACATATTTTGTATCTTTAGTGTACCCTTTTTATCCATAGAAATTTGCACCTGTATCAACCGTACACATCCACATTTTCCCTTATCTACCATATCTTCCCCAATCCCATACGTCTTCCCATCTTCTGTCTCTAACCTCTACATCTGTCTCTCCTCTACATCTGTCTCTCTCCTCTACATCTGTCTCTCCCCTCTACATCTGTCTCTCCCACACCCACAGATATTCTTCCAACACCAGTATATCTAACATCTGTCTCTCCTACATACTTTCCCTCACCAACATGTGTCCTTTCTTGCACGTCTTCGTTACTTCTTTTTCTCTCTCCCTCACTCTCTATTTTGTCCCTCCTCTCTGTATATTCCCTCTCTCCTTTTCTCTCTCTCACACACACACACACACACCTGTCCCTCCTCAACACCTGTCCTTGCTTCTTGCCACCCCCTGTGAGCCACTGAGGGGACGGTCTATAATCCTGGTGAGGGGCAAGGTGCGACCTCTTGATCTCCCCCGAGGGCTCCCTGTGAGATGAGGCTCCCGTGTCCAATAAACCGAAAGGCAGAGAGGAAGACGAGGTGGTGGTAGTGGTGGTGAAAATGACAGTGGTGGTGGTAGTGGTGAAAAGGATAGTGCTGGTGGTGGTGGTAGTGGTGTTAATGATTGCAGTGGTGGTGAAGTGCAAGTGGTGTTGGTGGTGTTGCTGTAGGTTGTAGAGGTTTTACTGGTGTGTTGTTAGTGATGGTGTTGTTTTTAGTGGTGTTGGTGTAGGTTGTAGAAATGTTACTGGTGTTACTGGTGTGGTGTTGATGGTATACATGTAGGTTATAGAGGTAGCATCGACGGTGGAGATGGTGAGAGGAGATAATAAAGATAGTGGTGAAGGGAACACAGGGAATGGAAATGTCACTGATGGTGAATGAATACACCTCAGATAACATTGATGGCGGAAGTGATGGAGGTGGTGGGGGAGATGACACTGATTGCAGGCGCTGGTGGTGGAGATGGTGTTGGTGGTGTTGGTGGTGGTGGAGATAGTGGTGGTGGTGGTGATGGTGGTGATGGTGAAGAGGGTGGTGGAATTGGTGGTGGTATTGGAGGTGGTGGTGGTGGTGTTGGTGGTGGTGGTGGTGGTGGTGGTGGTTGTGGTGGTGAAGGAAATGGTGAAAGTGAAGACAGGAATGGTGGTAATGGTGAAAGAAATGGTGTAGGTATTTGCTGCAATGTTGTAGATGGTGATAGTGAAGGCATAAATGGTGGTAGTGATGGTGTACAGTAGTCAGTAGGTAAAGGCGGAAATGGTGTAGATGGTGTAGGTGAGTGACGCCATAATTACCATCGGCCGGGGCAGCCTCACCTCATTTGCATAAAGTTGTAATTAATAATATTGGAGAAGTATTATAATTATGATGGTTTGCCCAACACCTGCCTTACCAAGTGCTTCATACACCTACCTACCTATCTACCTACCTACCTATCTGTCTGTTTGTCTGTCTGTCTTTGTCTTTCTGTCTGTCTGTCTTTGTCTTTCTGTCTGTCTGTCTGTGTATTTCTGTCTGTCTGTCTTTCTGTCTGTCTGTGTCTTTCTGTCTGTCTGTCTTTCTGTCTGTCTGTGTCTTTCTGTCTGTGTCTTTCTGTCTGTCCGTGTCTTTCTGTCTGTATCAATCTATCTGTCTGTATGTCTGTGTCTCTGTTATGAATATATTTTATGTATACCTAATACAATTATGAATGTTTAACTATATATAAATGTGTTGTGTCTTATTGTACTGTTGCTTATAGTTAGAATCTACTCGCATATATGTATAATTTTCCTCGTTTTTATCAACTTACTCTACAGTGTACGAATATGACCGTCTCTCTATATCTATTAGTCAAGAGAATATTAAAATACTATAATCTTTCATTACTATACATAAGGAATAAATATCACACTATAAAAATTACCTCTATTTAATCTTTGTATTGTCAACTCATAATAAAATCAATCAATCAATAATTTGTCTAACACCAGGTTTTTTTTTTTATTATTCAACAACAGAATGGAATTTACTGACTCGTATTGGGTTAAGGAGGAAAACACAACTGACAACAATGAGTTCTCCAATGACGACAACATTACCACCAGCGTACCAACACCAACATCAACACCAACATCAACACCAACACCATCAACATCAACAACATCATCGAGGAAACGCACCAGGTATTGTACAGTCATCTTCATACTAAACAAAGGTCTGAATATTTAATTAATTAAAGGTATGGTACAGTGTTGGTAAATCTGTCTGGACCAACTGATTCCTCCAAACTATTCTAAGCAACAGGCCACCATTATTTTTTGTTCATTTGGTCTCGTTTCCTGGCATACTTTGGAGGAATTAAGACACTATACAATGTACCAAAAGTATACTATCCCCTTAATTGAATCTGACCTTGAAGTGATCCATCAAACAAGTGTACATACAGATGATGGAGTTTTGTTTTCTTCACGGCCCCATCTCCCACTCTAATTTTTTTTTTTTTTTTTTTTTTTTTAGGGTTCGTTGATTGTTCATTTATACTCCCATTTTTCCCTACTGAATGCTACGTTTTTATAAACATTGAACGTGTAGTACAAAACCTGACAAATTTGATAGTAATGTTGTAACGGGAACGAATTTTTGTCACAATTAAAATATTCATATACAAGGAAGAGAAAAATGTAAAAACATACGATGCTAAACAACGGATTTTTTCTTTTATAAAGATACTAAAGAAACTAGTTATATTTCTAAAGATAAGTACGTTTATATGAGAATCGAACCCAGACTGAACCAACCAACCAACCAACAGTCAGGCCAACATTACCGAGCAGCGAGTTGCAAGTTGGGGGAACGTAACTTTTATAAACGCATTACTCAGTCGTCAAAAACAAGGCGTACAGTTGAATAGAGAAGTTTGTGTGTGGTACAGTTGGACACATGAATGGGTGGTACAGCCCAGGTGAAAGATACTTGTTCCATTTGAGTAACCATGGGTGTCTATTATCGGGTACTTGCTTTTTATTACCATCCTCAATACTGACTTCTGTCCCTGATGTCTCCTATTTGGCACTAAGGAACTTGATATTGGGCAAAATTTACCATCTTTCACTTGGCCTGTACCACCCATTCCTGTGTCCAACTGTACATTCGAGATTCTTAGTTATTAGTCACATATTCTCGGTGCAATCATAGTCATTATTTTTTATTAGAATATTGTGGAACAGTAGAATGAATGAAGCCATATAATTCATTCATTATTACCCTCATTAGTGTTATTATTACTAATTTTATCACCTTCTCTTTTTCCCTCTCAAGTTTCTTTTGCTTTCTCTACTTTCTGCATTTCTCTTTCTCTTCCTTGCTCTCTCCCCAACCCCCTTCCTCTTTCGGGCCTCTCTCCCTCCCCATTGCCTTACCTTACACCTTGCCCTCTCCCTCTTCCTTCTCTCTCCCAAGCCTATTCCTCTTCTCTCTCTCTCCCAAGCCTATTCCTCTTCTCTCTCTCTCTCCAAGCCCATTCCTCTTTCCTCTTCTTCGCCCTCCTCCCTTTCCCTTCCTCCTGGTTGGTCCATTACGTTGGCCACAATGGACCTCCTTCAGCACCTTCATCTGTGGCCACAATACACAGTCTACCCCCCCACCCACCCCACCCCATTCCTCAACACCTTCCCCCCCCATGCCTCCACGCCCCCCCTCCCCCATGCCTCCGCCTCCACCTTCATCACTGTGGCCAAAACACCTCCCTTGGCCTCATCATCAACCCCCCCCAATATTCCATTCCCCTATCACCCTCTCCATTAATTTACCCCTTCCCCCCTGACCCTTTCTTACCTCCTCTCTCCCCCCCTGACCCTTTCTTACCTCCTCTCTCCTCTCCCCCCCTGACCCTTTCTTACCTCCTCTCCCCCCCTGACCCTTTCTTACCTCCTCTCCCCCCTGACTCTTCCACCAACTTACCCCTTCGCACCCTGGCCTTCTCCACCTCCAATTCGTGTACAACAAATAACTATTCATTTTGTTCCCTCTTGAAAATATGTGGCCCAATCGATATATTACAAGAATAGTTTTTTTTTAATATAACAATTGGAATTCACGACTCTATAAACTTTAACATTCAAGTCCGTTTTTGCTTTTTTTTTTTTTTTTTCGTAGAATGTTATAATAATTGATCTCACCACACAAGTTTACGGCTTTTCATTAGCTTTGTGAATAACATTTCGCTAACTTTAAATATTTTTATTGTTAGTCATAATCCTGTCATCATCATTATCATCATTATCAAACAGCCTCTATTGAACCCTATGGTCTGCGTGACTGGTGTAATTCTATAGTGTGTATTTACAAGGTCGAGCAGCACCACATAGCTTTACCAACGTCATATAAAAGCCCTCACTGTCCCCATTGTCCTTGTAATTGAAAACAAAAACAGGAAAAATATATTCCATGATGGTCACAATTCAGTAGCGCCAGTATGACCTCATCACTACACCACCATCATCACAATACAAACCCACAATAACACATCACAAACACAACACAAACACAATACAAACTAGGATATAACACTTGTACGCCTAACCACAACAACACTGTGTTAGGATAATAAAGAATTACCTCAACATAAGCGTCAACACAAACAACTCTCATCACAACAACAACAACAACAACACAGCAATGTTATGATAAAACACCACAGCACCGCACACACAGCACCACAAAATACCAACACTAACAAGCAAAGCAAAGCAAAGCAAAGCAAAGCAAAGCAACGCAAAGCAAAGCAGCACTGCCACAAAAGTCCACAACACTGGACCGCAAAACACACACTTCACCCAAACCCTAGTGTGACACCCTAACAATACACCCATTTGCTAAACAACACCGCCTTTATTAACACAACGCCACCACCGGACACCACCGAAACTACGACACACCATAACCTTACATGCAGCATCACCATACCATTACAAAATAAGATATTACAACAACAACTACTACTCCTACTACATCTACATCTACACCTACACCACCACCATGCCACCACCACAACCATTACACAACCCATTACATTACAAAACAAAGCATTACAAAAAACACACCAACAACACAATACATTACAATCACAACACAGCACCTAACAAGTCACTCTTTCTCTCCATCAACAACCTACTGTGAGTGTACCTGCGAATTTCTTGGAAAATGTAAGATGCTCATTAGAAATTCCCAGAAATTCAGGTCTAACCCGTAAAATCTAGCTGGTGAAGTGAAGCGAGTTTGAAGTGGTGGTGAGGTGAATGACTGACTGATAGTGAAGTGATTGGTGTGTGCGATGGGGAGTGATGATGGGAGGGAGAGGAGATGGTGACTTGAGACTGTGGTGGTGTAGTGTGATGAACGGTAACATGGAAGTGGTGAGATAAAGGGGAGGGGGGGGGAGGAGTTTGGGTGTGGTGAAATAATATATATAAGCAGCCCATTCTTTCGTCCCCCTTTCTATTACTTACCTGTCTTCACCTACTTACCTCCCTCCCCTCTCTCTATCACCTCTAACTAACTCTCAGTCCCTCCTTTTCCTGCCTACCTCCCCTCTCCCTACCTTCCCCTCTCCCTACCTCCCCTCTCCCTACCTCCCCTCACCCTACCTCCCCACCTCCCCTCACCCTACCTCCCCACCTCCCCTCACCCTACTTTCCTACCTCCCTCCTTCCGAGTTAAACGGGTACATTAGTGCTAAGTAGGATCATAATGAAGTGATGGTCTGTAGATGACGTCACACCAAACACACTTCCCTTAACATCCTCTCTTCATCACCCTCAGTTCAGTTTTGCACCTAATATTCCATTAAGCAGTTTTTCTGGGATGTACACTCGCAATCTAAAAATTTGTATCCAGGTCTTGTTGAAGTTTCGAATCATTTGACATACTAGTGAACCAATTACAACGCTTATCCTGTTTTATATTTGCTTGAGCTCGCTTAATTTCGATCAGGCTATTCGAAAACAAACCTGGAGACATATTTTGGATTGCGAGTGAACATTACTTTCGAGCCCTGTGAATTCGGGTTAATGGTTTTTCATAATTTTCGAGTCATGTGAAGCTACGGTATTTTAATGAATGTTTTCAGTATTTTTCTGTTATGTTGCATCAAGCCCAGCTCATGGACTGGTATAATTCTGTCTTTTTTCACTGGAATCAACCGTTCACCTTTCCAATGTAGATGACCACCAGCCTATAGGTTTGCTAGATGTTTATATTATCACTTCTATACCTTTGAAACTTTTCCTGTATATAATCAGGAACCAAAGTGTAGTCGAGTCAGTATTCAATTAAGGGGCAGTATTATTAACATTAGATAATTGGAGATATAC